>CM046854.1:6372414-6502591 GCA_025617745.1 Heliocidaris erythrogramma
CCAGTTCAGATGCGGGAAATCATACGCTGCTTTTGTACGATTCAATGCACCTTCGTGGAAATAGAATTATCATTTGTTAAATTGAACCAGGGATTTAAATTTTATTCTAATTCGCACGAAAACGAATTCTTCTTTACAAATTATTGTACACATTTGCCGAAATTGTCGGTGAAAACCTATATTAGGACTTTTGTATCAATGTTTGTATAGCAAGATGTAAACGTACTAAATAAATATCCCATACATAGTTCCTGTAACTTTGTGGATTGTAATCTAAAATGAGAACCGAAAAAGGTCAGAGTACTTTTGAAATTTATTTTTGAAAGTCACACAAAGATCATATACATGTACACATAATATAGATGATATTCATTAAGGTTTGCCTGCAAATAAAATTAAAATCACGAGTTGGCAACTAATCAATTTTGGTCACCGACCAAGGCGGCCAAAGGTCTCTCGTGACAGGGGGGGGGGGGGGGGGGGTGGGGGGGGGGGATGCACAATGGGGCATCAACAGTAAAGGCACTTTTTAGGGAAGAGGGAAAGGCATAGAATGGAGGAAACGTTAAAGTGCATGCATAGGCCTAAGTTTTAGACATATATATACCCTACATTTTGAAGCCATGTCAGGAAAGATTCAAATAATCCTATTTGTTTTTCTCTCTTTACATCACAGTGTGCAGTTTAGCATAATATAGAGGGCTGTGACACCCAGTGGTGGATCGGGGGGGGGGGGGGGGGGGGGGGGATTGGCGGAGCTTGTTTTTTATCATCCGTGATTGACATCTAGGACTTCGGCCCCTATTTTGGTGGCAGAGGCCTTTCCTTATTTTCTTTCTTTTTCGCTTATCTCTCTTTCACATCGAGACCCCCCACCCCCTTTGAAAAATCATGAATCCGCCGGTGACATCAGATTCTTAAAAGGAAAAGGTCATCTAGTAGGGTTCAAAGTACAATGTCATTATGAAAGACTGAATAGACCCGTGGGCGCCGCTAGGCCTTTCTAGAGTTGGAGGTGGGTGGGGGGGGGGGGGGGGGGACGAACCTGAGCCTGTGTGCCACCGATAACCGATAAACCTTTGTTTTGTAAACGACCATTATTATTATTTTTCTTGGGGGGGAGGGGGGGGGGGTGCAGAAGGAAGTAATATAATGATTTTTGTCTCAACCTGTATCAGCCGTGATTCTATTTCATTTAATAATCAATAATAATACATAACATTTATATTGCCCTTAATACAATGTTTTTGACGAAGTAGTATTAATACCCTGACTTTTAATAGCTCAGCTGCCCTATAAGGCGCTGAAAGCATTCCAGGAATATATTCCTACCAGGTACCCATTTACTACACCTGGGTGGAGAGTGGCAAATGTAGATTAATGTCTTGCCAAAGGACATTAGTGCCACGGCGGGACTGGAACCGCGAACCATGAGATCCACCAGGAGATCCACAGTCCGGTGACGCATCCACTGGATCACGACAATTACCCCCCCCCCCCCCCCCCCCCCCCCCGGACAACTACCCCCTGGTCAATTACCCCAAAATCCAGGGGGTAATTGTTCTCGGGTAACTGTCTTCGGGTAGTTGTCCCGGGGTAGTTTTCCAGGGGGTAGTTGTCCTAAAATCGGTCACTGGAAAAATCCTTTACCTCCTGCCTTAGAATGAATCCTACCAAGTTTGGGTTAAAATCCAGCCATGCATTTGGGAAGAAATGAATAGAATAAAAATTGAACAGAAGCAGAATTGAATAGCCCAATTTAATATTTCGGCTCAGGTGAGCTAAAAGGCCAACATTCAGAAGTGAAAGGGAACTTCTTGCATATCAAAGTGAGAATGGAAAAGGGAGACTGGAAAAAAAAAACGGGGCAATTTTTGCAAAGAGGGAAAAGGGACACCTATTAGATTTTGATAGGGGCATTTCGATCAGGGGAAGAGCTCTTATTAAAAAACGAGGGCACTTATTAGAAGGATAATGGGCACGTTTATTTAAAAAAAAGACTCTTTTTAGGGGTCAAAAGGGCAATAATGGAAGGAAGCGCCATATATCAGAATGAAAGGGGCAATATTATTGAGGATAAATAGGGCACTCCACAGAGATGAAAAGGAGCACCGATTAGAGGGAAAGGATCACTTTAATGAAAAAGGGGAATTGGGGTATTTGTCTGAGTAAAACAGGTAACTCTCAGAATTAATAGGGGGAATAATAGATGAAGGGGTACTTATCAGCTTATGAGAATGAAAAGAAAATGTTGTTGCAACGGAAAAAAAGGGTTTTTTATTTAAAAAGAACGTATATTAACAAAATGGACATTTTCAGAGGTGAAATGCATGGGCGTTAATCGTGACGTAACTCTATTCATCATGGGGGGACGACACAATAGCGTCCCCCCATGATGAATAGAGTTACGTAACGATTAACGCCCATGGTGAAAAGAGAAAACTTATTAATAATTGGATATATTGTAGCTACTATATGAGTTATTCTACAGTGCTGGGATGTAATGTAATAGAAATCGCAACATTTCTACTGAATTAACACACATTATATAGAAACTATTATATAGAAACTATTGGGAGGGGAAGGGATAATTGCATGAGTAAATGTAGCACCTGTTTGATTTCAATAGGGATAGTAATCCCAGTAAAGGGTGGCTTTTATTATAGGTGGTAAGGGAGACTTTGATAATAATGTGGAACTGGCACCGGTTAGAAAGAAAAGGAGACATTTTTCTGAAGTAAAAGGACTCGATTTTCCTATCAAAAAGTGGTACTTTGTGGATATTTTAGAAGTGAGAAACTGTTCACCCCCAGAACGTACCACTTTTGCATGTCTCCGACTGCCAGATGTACAACATTGGTTAGAACATGAAAAAGTTATCAGAGATTTTTCATGCAAAGGGAAGAGATAGCTAGGTGGTATCGAGATTCCCAAACATGGGTGTCGATCCCGGGTAGGGGGGGGGGGGGGGGGGGTATATATTTCCCCCGAAATTTGGGTGGGGTGGCCTGTATTATCACCCCCCCCCCCCCCCCCCACCTCGCGCAATATTTTTGGATAAAATAAGTGAGAATTATGATACATTAACTTAAAAACTAATAATTATCCAAATTCATTATTTACAACATTTAATCACACAGAAAATCGTTTCGGGATGCTCTAAAATGCAAGTTTTTATAGACAAATTTGTCAAAAGGTCCCTGGTGTGGGAGGGGGATACCCCCCCCCCCCACCCACACCCTCCCCTCTCCGGTCATCCCCCAATCATGAACACAGATCGACACCCCTGTTCCCAAGGAAAGTTATAATAAATGACCTTAAATAAAATTCCATGTATACAACTAAGGATTTATGTCTTTCATTCTGAAAACATTAAATCATACACCAATAAAGATTAAATGTGCTGTCTGTGCTGTCAGAGTATTGTCCTCACATAACCGTCTTAATACTTCAGTCTGCTCTTCCCAAGTATAATTCTATTATCTCTATATGGATACATGACACATCATCATTGAATATTATTGTTTATTTCTCTCACTTTCTGATATGATGTTACACTTCCTGGAGATTGACCCATGGCATTCACATGACTTTATATATTTTTAAAGGAAAATTCTATGTTTGTGGACAGCACAGTGAATTTATAATGAACCATAATGGTATATATAATGTTATAATGTTCATATAACATATATAATTTTTCCAGTTATAGTTAATGATAACTTATATTGTAAAACTGAAATAAAGTTTGGCTTTTGCACGACAAATTAAAAGAAAAATCCAGATATCAAAGAAGTTTTCAACCATTTATTTAGTATGCAATATCGCAAATTGTAACTTACAATCTTTGGGTAAATCTGATTCAGCATTATTTAAATAATTACAAGTATAATGTTAAAAACTGATGATTAATCCTTGAAAAAATTTGCAGGATGAGTATAATCATTTCATTTGTTGACTTTAATTTATTTATTTATTCATTCGTTTTTTGAACTTGATATATTAGTGTACTTCCATAGTATTTTGTTGCTCTGATAATAAGCTCCTCATTAGCATCAACCTGCATACATAACATGTTAAAAGAGAGGGGTTTTAATCATCCATAAGTTCTGTGTCTTTGACAGCAAAGGCCCGATCAGACTTCACCGATTTTCACTACAATAAATAGTTGGACACTGCCAGGGGCAGATTTGGACTGCAATTCGGTTATAGGGAACTGATATGTGACCGGCCCATCCATCCTATAACGTACATGTAGGCAAGTTTTCTTACATATTCAATATGATTTTGATACATTATCAATATACAGTATGTAAAAAAAGTGATTACACCCCTAACATTTTCACAGTCATTTTATTCTATCTTCTAAAGGGACAAAGCTAGATAGGTGAAACTTTGACATCATGTAGAGTAGTTATTTAGTCTACAACGTATGTGATGGCATATAATCACTGTACTGTGAAAACAACTCAGTGAATACTTCATTGTTTCTGAAAGGGTGGCCAAACAAGTCAGTACACCCTTTGTGATGCAATGTGATAAAGTAATTGACAAAACCCACAACCCCAGTGCTCATACCCATACTGGTCATTGGCTGGCCAACATGGCTCCTCACGGCAAAGAACTCTCCACAGACCTGAGGAAGAGAATAGTTGCTCTCCACAAAGATGGCCTTGGTTATAAAAAAAATCAGCAAGACCCTGAAAGTGAGTCCTAGCACCGTGGCTAGGGTTGTCCAGCGATTTTCTACGACGGGATCCACCCAGAACAGGCCTCGTCAGGGTCGTCCAGCCAAGTTGAGTTCACGTGATCGTCGTCATGTCCAGAGGCTGTCTTCTGCAGACCCACGTAGAAGTGCTGGCAGCATTGCTGAAGAGGTTGCTTCACGTGGAGGACCATGTGTTCTGCCCAGACGATCCGGAACAGCCTGCACCAAGTTGGTATGCATGGACGTCGTCCAAGAAAGAAACCCCTTCTTAAGGCAGCACACAAGAGAGCCCGCAAGCAGTTCGCAGAAACCAACAAAACAAAAACTGGAACCTACTGGAACCATGTTCTATGGTCTGACGAGACAAAGATCAACTTGTTTGGCTCCGATGGTGTTCAACATGTCTGGCGGCGTCCTGGTGAGGAGTATAAGGCTAAGTGTGTACTACCTACGGTCAAGCATGGTGGTGGCAGTGTCATGGTGTGGGGTTGCATGAGTGCATCTGGACCTGGTGAACTACGGTTCATCGAGGGAATCATGGATTCTACAATGTACTGTGACATTCTAAAGAAAAATATGATGCCTTCTCTCAAGAAACTGGGTCGCCAGGCTATTTTCCAGCACGACAATGACCCCAAACATACCAGTAAGATGACTACAGCCTTCCTCCAGAAGCTCAAGGTCAAGGTGATGAAGTGACCAAGTATGTCCCCAGATCTCAACCCAATTGAGCATCTGTGGGGCATCCTCAAGCGGAAGGTGGAGCTGCGCCAGGTTTCCAACATACGGCAGCTCCGTGATGTTGTCCAGGAGGAATGGAAAAACATCCCTGCAACTGTCTGTGCACGTATGGTAGACTCTATGCCACAAAGAATTAAGGCAGTATGTGAAAACAATGGAGCCCACACCAAATACTGACACTTAGGACAAGTTCATAACAAAATCTCCAAAGGGTGTACTGACTTTTTTGGTCACCCTTTCCGAAACAATGAAGTATTCACTGAGTTGTTTTCACAGTACAGTGATTATATGCCATCACATACGTTGTAGACTAACTACTCTACATGATGTCAAAGTTTCACCTCTCTAGCTTTGTCCCTTTAGAAGATAGAATAAAATGACTGTCAAAATGTTAGGGGTGTACTCACTTTTTTTACATACTGTATATATATATATTAAGAATCTGACATTTGCTTGCATGTTGTTCAGTTAGGAATATGTGGTAAATTTTCAAATTCCAATAGTTTCGTGATGTTTAACTGATTATTAACCATGACAACGTCCATGAGGAACACATCCTTAACCAACTTTAAAGGCCAAGTTCCCCCCCTCCCCCCCCCCCCCCAAAAAAAAAAAAAAAATTGAGTTAAATCAATAAAGTAAAATTCAATCAAATAAGGTTTTAAAAAAATCATCAAAATCGGATAATAAACGAGACATTATGGCAATTTAATGTTTTGCATTGTGTCATGAAACAGTGATATGGGCTGTATGCAAATTATTGAGCCGATGATGTCATTACCTCATTTTTCCTTTTGTATTTCATTATATGAAATTTCAAATATCTAAATTTTCTTCTCCAAGAATGTAAAACAAAGTTTGACTCAGAATGTATACGATCATTATTATTATAACTTTTTGCGATACAATGAAGAGAATCTTTTTACACATCTATGCAAATATGAAAAAATGAAATATTTGAAATTTCATATAATAAAATACAAAAGGAAAAGTGAGCTTATGACATCATCGGATCACTAATTTGCATACAGCCCATGTTATGCATATCACTGATTTACGAAACAATACAAAACTTCAAAATGCCGTAAATTTCTCATTTTTATCCGATTTTGATATTTTTTTACTGTTTATTTAATTTTACTCTATTGATTCAACTCAACTCATCATTTGGGTGGACTAGCCGTTTAAGACAAACAAGCTAATTCTGATAGCTACGGTGAAAAATAATATATGATTCATTTGATATTGTTCAAATTCAGTTTGTTTAACATTTATTTTCTATTGGTAGGTCACATTTCTTTCTTTGATTGAAAGATTTCATCTTCATTAACATTCTGTTTCCATGGCAACATTTTTTTTATAAATCAAATTTAGCTCTACTCCAATTAACTAAAAAAAATTAATATAATCAAACAGACGGCAAAAATTATTAGATGTTTACCATTATTTCATGTTGAAAACAACTATAGTATTTGTTAGAAATACAACACAATAAATATATTTGTTACCATGGTAACGGCCTACACATGTAGTAGTCACATCCATCACCCCTTTACTAAGTTTACTAATAAGTTATGATAAGTTAGTGTCCTGTAAAAGAGAAAATAATAATGGTCAATATTAATAATTACTTCTTTCTTTAGGTAGCATCAAGGGATTTTTGCTCAAATATCAGTTTTGTTCTTACTCTTTCCATGGAAACAGCCATTTTCAGCCATTATGGACACTTTTTATAACTCTTATTAGGGTTTTAATCAAGTGAGAAACTTTGATACATTATTCTAAAATGTTACAATATGTTTACTCACAAATACATGACATTTTGTGAAATTCTATTGTTCTTGATCCGTTGCCATGGTAATAGCCCTTGTGGTCACGCCCACTTCTTAATTTAGGGCAAAGAAGCATACTTTGAGAGTGAGTGGTCCCATCTAACAGAAAAATATCCCATTTAAGATTATTTCTAATGGGGTGGAGACATTTCAGTTTTTGGCCCATAGACTATACTGATCATGGGATAATTAACTTATGTACATTTACACTCTAGATGTACCTTCAAATAGTGTTTTTCGTTCAAAATGTGCATCCAGTAAAAATACATCGTTCCATTTGGGATAACATAAAATGAGTTATCTATCACCTTATCGGATAATTTCTTTTCTGTGTGTGGCATGACAATATACATGATATGTTTAATCAAGAAAAAGCGTTTAAGTTGACAAAATTACGTTGGGTAAAAAACTTTGAACTATTAGCGGTTTCACAATAAATCACAGTATTATGTTCCATTACGCCATACATGTGTATGTACATTAATATCCAACATTCAATTGTATATTAATCAGGTTTATAACTTGAAACTCAAAATAAGTCTGATATCACTTGAAAAGTCTTAATCAGGTATTACATATTAGGTTAAAAAAAATTAAAAATGTGATTTTTTACATTCTTTCAAATTTTGAGCCAAAAATGTCATTTTTAGTCAAAAATGCGCGTGGCATCCGCCTGACCTTATTCCTCAGTATGTTTGCAAGATTTTTAGCATGGATACCGAGCATTACCCCAAAACGCCGTCGAATCTTTTTCTAGAGCCTTCTTGGATGTTTGGCTGGTCTACTATTATACCTTTTCATTTTTTTTAACTTGTTTCAGATAACAAAAGTCATAACAGAGAGATAGGGAGAGATGAGAATAGAAAAGAAAAATAAAGAGAGAGCGAGAGAGAGAGAAAGAAAGAGAGAAAAACAAACTATGTAAGATTCGTGTTTCTATTGAGGGTCACTATTATTACTATGATATTATGTTGTTATTTTGTTAAAGATTTAGCAAATTTTCTACACAATGCCAGTCTTCTCTTCTTTAGAGTGGGTAGATAGCATACTGGACATGCATTCGAATATGAAACGAAATCATATCCTCAAATTTTGCAAACCCTATACGTTGTATTCTTTCAATGTTATTATTTTGATAAGACGTACGACTGCTATGAAACACTGAAGCTCAATATTCTAATATTGGTCGTATATAGCCTGTATATACATTTTCAAAGGTATAATGAATTTCTTACCTTTCCTCATCATATACATTTTTCTATTGCACCATTTATTTCACAAGATCATCGACGTATAAATTCTGTTTTACATCAGACTGTACAATGACTCCAACAATTTTAACACTCTGTAGGCCTACATTACACAACATATTGTTATTAACAAAATGAAATTCTTGCAGAGGAGGATTTTTCATGAATGTAACGTGAAGAGTAAGACACTTTGAAGGATTGAGTGACATATTGTTTGAATGGGGACCGCTCGCTAGTCATAAGGACCGCTATTCATAAAAAACTTATTCATAAGGACCGCTATTCATAATAAGACATAATGGTCGCTTTTCATAATGGTCATTATTCATGAGGACAGCCATACATAATAAGACATAAGGATCGCTATTCATAATAGGGAAAGAGGGTCGCTATTCATAATACCAAATCAAGGTCGTTACTCATAATGGTCCCTATTCATAATACGAAAAGAGGATCGCTATTCATAGAGGTCAATATACATAAGGGCCGCTATTCATAATCGAAGAAGAGGATCGCTATTCATAATCAGAGAAGAGGGTCGCTATTCATAATGGGAGAAGAGGGTCGCTATTCATAATCGGAGAAGAGGGTCGCTATTCATAATTGAAAGAGAGGGTCGCTATTCATAATCAAAGAAGAGGGTAGCTTAATGGGTTACTAAAAAAAAAAAATAATTGCCCATTTTTCGTAGGAAGGTGTCATCAGGAGCCAAAAAATATCCATCACACAATTTTTTATGCATTCAGTCATATTTTATAATCATTTGAAAAGTACATTTTTGCTGATTTACACAGTCATAAGCCCCGCCCCTAAAAAAACCCATCGAAGCGACATCGTGATCACGTGATCTGTGACGCATGAAAAGTAAGGGGAAATATTCCACTAACCTATACCGTGCGCGCCCGGAGGCCCCCGGCAGGCCCAGCCCGGTGCCGAGCATGATATTCACCGCATCGACCCATTTGCATTGCATATTTTCGTGTGTTTAATTCCTCACAATAACTTTGATTTTGGGACACAGTTTCATCAATAATGCCTAATCGGTGTATATAGTTGCGGACTGTAGCCGCCCCTAAAGATGGTGTAAGCCTACATCATTTTCCTGAAGATGAAAATCTACGGAAATTGTGGGTCGCAAAGGTAAAGCACACGCGGGCAGAGTGGCAAGGGCCGGCCAAGTGAGTGGAGTACAATCTGCAGCGATCACTTTGCCGAAGATGATTTTGAGGATCCTGGCCTGTATTCCGAATTTTGCATGAAGAGAAGGATAAGCTAGCTAAAAGATTCAGTTATTCCAACGATCAGACTTGGAGTCAGGTCTGCCAATCTGTTTTTCAACGACAGCAGCTGCAGCAGCTTCACCCGTAAACCGAAAATTCTGTCTCTCGCTCGCTCGACCTAACGAACGAGAGACAGAATTTTCGGTCTACTTCACCCGTAACTCCAGGGAGCTCCAACGCGTTGGAGCTCCCTGGAGTTACTTCACCCACGGCCCTTCACCGTATTCTGCGAGGGGTTCAAACATATAATATGGTCGAATTTCCCCTTGCCACTCGAGCTTCTTTGCCTTCGGGGTCTGATAAATCATCTGATAAATCAGAGTTCGTATCTGCATGGCTCAGAAAAGTCCTCCAACTCGGAATCGCGGGCACTTTTCCTCTCTCTATATAAGTTACTCGAATTCAGCCAAAATCTAAGTCAGTACTAACGTACCAGGGGCGGATCCAGGATTTAGTAAAAGTGGGGGGGGGGGGGTGGGGGGGGGGGGGTAGGGACGAAAAAAAAAAAAATCGCCAAACCTTCAAAAATCGCTTAGTAAGGAGTTATGGGGTCCAGTTTCCCTCCATAATTCCCTGTAACAAGCAAAAAAAAAAAAAAAAAAAAGGTCTTCACTCCAAAAGGGGGGGGGGGGGGGGGGGGCACAATCGCCAAAATGGCGGATGGTCTATGGTAAAAATTCATACTTCTATTCCAAAAGGGGGGCACGGGCCGGCTGTGCCCCCCCCCCTGATCCGCCAATGTAACGTACTATATAAAGCGAAGTAAAAAAAAAAAACCGTAAGTGAAATAAACAAAACAAAAGCGTTCACCAGTCGCTATGTACGAGGGGAACGTAGTCACTGCCGTACTAAAGATGTGTATGACATTGTACATACAGACGCATAAAACGGCTGTGCACGCGTTTATGACCAATGCAAAACTTTCTTTCGGCAAGCTCAGATGGATGAGAACATTGTTCAAAAGAAAAGCTAAAAACAAAACAAGAGCTGTATATTTGGGCAAAAGCGTTTTTCTGATCTTGTAGAAAATATATTGCTAATGATTATTCACTCCTGAGATTATATTGATTAATTTCCTTTTTTCATAAATTGTCCGTTGAACAGAGGGGTCAAATACCGCTTCTGTGTACAATATTATATGCTGCAGCCTGCAGATCTTGTGCCTCTTACTTTTCATACGTCACTTGGGGCTTAGCCAATCAGCTCACGAGTTTTAAGGAACGGTCCCAAAACCTCTACTTTTCCCCCTTTTTCGCCAAAACGAGACATAATTTGGACAATCTATTGGCAGATTCGTGATTAGAAGGCAAAACTAAATGGAAAGAGCACCCATTTTCTCTCTAATTTAGTAAACCTTTAATTATTAAAAAACGATGCCTAATCCATACATATGCATGGGAGGAGAAGACCCCCTCCCCCTCCACAGACCCACATACACACACACACACACATACACAGACACACATCCAGATCCTCTCGTTTCTCAACTGCTTTGTGGAGACCCTAATCCTTTATCTCAAGTTCCAACAATCGTCCATTTTGGGGAGCTGAGGGGAAAGTTGCGCGGGGGGGGGGGGGGGGGGGGGGGGGGGGGGGTCGGGGGGGGGTCGTGGGGGTAGTTGTCCTGGAGATTAGTTGGAATTTCAAATTTCCCTGAGTTAAAATCACCTTTCAGAGCATTGGAGTGTGATTTCATGGTAATTACTAACTTAATTTCATTATTTTCTTTGAAATCTTTATTCGGTCTTCCTAATCATAATCTAAACAAAAATTATGACAAAACTTATGACCATGTTGATCGATTCGTGATGCTAAGAATAATAACGGTCATGGTCATCCTCCTCCACCTCCTCCTGATCATATTATTTGATCATGTCATTATTGAGAGTGAATTATTGCGGGGGAAGGGGGGTGATACAGGCCAACCCTACAGGCCATCCCCCTTCCTGAACTATTTGCGAAATATCACCCCCCCCCCCCCCCCCACCCTCCTGGGATTGATACCCATGCTTCCATAACATTTAAAATATAAATTTTACTACTAGAACCGTCGTTTATGAACTCCCCCTCTTGAAAAAAAAGGTGCAGAGTATACATGTATAATCGTATCCGAACAACTACCCCCTGGACAACTACCCCCCCCCCCGGAAACTACCCCCTTAGGTCAAGTACCAGTACCCCCATGACATCTCTTCCTTATTTTCGTTCATATTTTCATCCTTTTATCTTTTCTTCTGTCCTAAACTTAATCTTTCTGCTTTGATTTCCATAACTTTCTATGTGTTGTTTTTTGTTTTAGTTTCATTTTATCTTCATATTTCCTTTATTTCCCCCTTTTATCTTTACTCCTATCCTTCCCTTCGTCTCTCTTTATTTTCTTCTTTCTTTTTTCTTTCTTTCTTTGCAAATGTTATTCTTTGTTTTGGGCTTTCTTTCATCTTCTCTTTCTTTCATTTCTTATGTTATTCTTTGTTCCCTTTCTTTATCTTCTCTTACTTACTGTATTTCCCTTATAAAATGTTATTCTTTTTTTGTATATGTACATTAATTAATCAGTTTATAACTTGAAACTCAAATAAGTCTGATATCACTTGAAAAGTGAGGTATTACATATTAGGTAAAAAATTTTTAAAATGTGATTTTTTACATTCTTTCAAATTTTGAGCCAAAAATGTCATTTTTAGTCAAAAATGCGCGTGGCATATCCGCCTGACCTTATTCCTCAGTATTTTTGCAAGATTTTTTAGCATGGATACCGAGCATTACCCCAATATTTCCTTTATTTCCCCCTTTTATCTTTACTCCTATCCTTCCCTTCGTCTCTCTTTATTTTCTTCTTTCTTTTTTCTTTCTTTCTTTGCTAATGTTATTCTTTGTTTTGGGCTTTCTTTCATCTTCTTTCTTTCTTCATCTCTCTTTCTTGCATTTCTTATGTTATTCTTTGTTCCCTTTCTTTATCTTCTCTTACTGTATTTCCTTATAAATGTTATTCTTTTTTTTCGTCCTTCCATCATCTTGTCTTTTTTCGCTCATGTTTTCCTTTATATTTTCCTTCTTTCATCTCTTTCATCTTTTGTTGTACCCTACCCCGTGTATTTCTTCATTATCCTCCTTTCAGCTCCTCTTTTGATCGTTCCTTTATCTCTTATTCTTGTTTCTTCTCCTTTTATCGTCTTCTCTATTCTGTCTTTCTTATTCTAGCATCTCTTTCTCTTTCCTTCTTTTATGTTTCCAGTATTTTTCTCATATTTCTCCCTTTAACATTTTGTATGATTTTGTTTTATACTTCTCTTCTAGCTTTCTCCAGAAGGGCGCGGTTTTGCCATAAACTGTGACGTCATTTAAAACCTAACTGAGATCTAGGATTACAATATTTTACAAAATAATCCAACCCAACCCTCTTCTTCGATTATGAATATCGACCCTCTTCTTTGATTATGAAAGCGACCCTCTATTTCGATTATGAATATCGACCCTCTTCTTTGATTATGAAAGCGACCCTCTTTTTCGATTATGAAAAGCAACCCTTATGAATATTTACCTTCATGAATAACGACCCTCTTCTCGATAATGAATAGCGACCCTCTTTTTCGATTATGAATAGCAACCTTATGAATATTAACCTTTATGAATAACGACCCTCTTCTCCTATTATGAATCGCGACCGACCCTCTTCTTCGGTTGTGAGTAGCGACCCTTATGATTAACGAACAGATTTCGTATTATGAATAGCGAACCTCTATCTGTATTATGTATAGCGACCCTTATGACTTATTATGAATAGCGGTCCTTATGAATAATGAATAGCAACCATCTTCTCCTATTATGAATAGGAATACTCATGAATAATGGTCCTTATGAGTTATGAATAGTGACCCCCTTTTCGCTTTATGAATAGCGACCTTTCAGGTATAGGAAATTACACGTTATGAATATGAACCATTTGTCCTTATGACTAGCGGTCCTTATGACTAGCGAGGTTACCCCGTTTGAATGTACCCAATATTCCAGCGAATTAAGTATAGATCGTAATTCCGGAACGTCCAGTATTTTACGACAAGGCACCAACGAAAGATCTTCAACGTATTTGAAATAATATATAGGCAGATGAAAATAACTTTCCCAGGTCAATTGGATAAAACAAGATTAAGATATTAAAATATGGCAAAATGAAATGGTAAAACAGTTATACATTATACATGAGGAAAAAACTAGGACTATGTCAGAAAACTAGCATTTATCTCTTACGGTGCAAATATTGTACAAATAGCAAGAACAACAATTATTTTTAAGCACTTAGTCTTAGACTTTTGGTATTAAGTATCATGTGATTTATCTTGTTTAGTGCTATTTTTTTAATCATTATCATTACTATTCATATTTTTTTAAATATTATAATCATCATCATTATTATTGTTGTTGTTATCAATATCATCATTATTACCATCATTATTGGTAGTGTCATCATTGTTCTAATCATTATCAGTTATATCAGTAGTAGTAGTAGTAGTAGCAGTAGTACACCCCAGTAGCAATAGTAGCAGCAGCGAAAATCCAAGACACAACTTACTTGCATTTTGATTATTATAAAACTGTTGCACATTATTTGTGATGAAGGAAATCCATATATATTCTACATTTCCTACATTGTATTTCTTTGCACCTGAAAGTGTAATTTCGTTCTAATTCAGTCTGCCTGTATTAAAACCATTCTGACCATTGTGTACATATTCGTTCGCTACAAATGGGGGCGCTAGACCATCCCAGTTATGAATATTACACTAAAGGGCAATCCAACATTTGTAATATTCGATTTATGTAAAAGCAGAAAGATCAGAGAAGCAGATTGGTGTAAGTTTGAACGACATGCAATAAGAAAGTAATGATTTTTAAAAAGTTGTAATCACTATACATTTGGAAATTTCAAATTGGCCTTATCGGTACGGTCAATGTGATAAAGCGGCGGTGAACTTTTCCATTCGCTCCAACACACAAAATGACTAAAATGTCAATTTTTCAAAATGTATAACTCAGTAGAATCCTTATTTTGGGAGGACCTATACCAATTTGCAATCTAAAATATATTCTGAGTACTGCCCTGATTAAAAAGGCACTCAGGATAAAAGCTGGATTTAATGATATTTTGGTGTATGACAAATGGGAGAGTTGACCGTGTATACGTCACAATCGGTTTACCAAATAGCCAATTTGAGATTCGCATATATCTAGTGACCTCATTTTAAACCATTCATAACTTTCTTATTCTTTGTCCGATTTCTTTAAAAACTTTCACCATCCAATTTCTCTTATTTTTTCCCCTTTCACACATTCAGCGTTTTACAATACAAGGGTTGGATTGCCCTTTAAAAGCGCTTGAATGTAATAGAAGTCACTTTTCATACTTTAAAAAAGAAAATAACAGAAAACTGCATATATACATTTCTCAAACCTTTCAATTTTTTTCTTACAATATAAAATAAAAATGTCATCGATGCCTAACACAAGTATATTTATGGACCATTACAATTTTAGTTTCACTTATTACTGACTCTGCCAACTGAACGTTACGTGAAAAAGCTATGGAAATGCAGTTTTAGGATTTAAAAAAAATAGGATCGTACAAAACCTGTAACGAAATTACTCTTTTCTAACCATCTTGTTAGCATATTCGTTGCTATTAAATTAATAATTTAAGTTATATTTAAATATAGAGGGTTGAGAGAAAACGCTACGAAATACCCCCAACTGAAGAGAAACCTTTGTAATTATACGGTGTGACATGAAATTGGCAATGCGATTAACTCGCAAGATAATTCCTAAAATATGTAGTCGCTGTGCTCCATATATTTTAGGGAAAAAGTGTGTTCACCTCCCGCTATTTGTCACAATTTCCGTTACAAATACTAGCTGAGTCATTAACAACATGCATGCAGGGCGTGATGGCTCTTTCCAGTCACGTGTTTCCAGGCATTGTGTTATTCTTTCTCTTCTATCTTGTGTAGGGGAATTCCACATTGGTGGCGCATGCAGGGCGTGTTAAGTACAAATAAAGTACAAAAAGAATATGTGACCTCCATGTGTGTGTGGGTGTGTGTGTGTAATTGGGTTTTTACAGACGTGTATCAATCAGATATGATTATTTACGTCTGGGACCGACCTTTAACGTCACCATCCGAAAGACGTGACTCAGTCTCGAACCTGGGTCCGCTGAATCAGTTTATAACTTTCATTCCTATATTTACAAGCCATCTTACTCACCAAACTTGTCGAATGTCCGTCTGTGACCAACTCATGAAACTCTTTTGTGTATCTTGTATTATTGAATAAACTATTTCTTTTCCGATTCTTATTCCTTAGCGTTCAGCTAATAAGTTTACCTCTTACATTCATTCCTGCAAACTTACAATATGATACATGGACAGATAACAAAATGTAAGTAATAGAATAGCTTTTGCAGCTGTGCAGCAAATTATTGCTATACAAATCCACTGCAAACTACTATTAGAAAAACAACAAACGCTTGAAGTGATATAAAGATTGATAATGAACATACCGGTGTTTGTTGAATATGCCTAACTATAAACATATGTTTTATATATTGGGACTTTTTTTTATCAATGTTTATGATAGCAAGTGTAGACGTTGTTGTTTTTTTGTTTGTTTTATATTTAGATAAATGGAGAAATGTGCAACTGATGTAATCCGTATTCTTTGATGCATTATATTTTACAGATTATTTGTTCATAAGTGTTGATTATATGTCGTTCTGGAATGATTTAATAAAATCTTTCAATTGAAAGAAAAAAAAGTGTAGACGTTGTTGATAAAGCTATGAACTCTCGAGTCTGAATTGTCTTTGGATAAATTTGAAGATATGAGAGGTATTGTCATCGCCGGCAAGTGAAACAACTATAAGTATCGTTGTAAATGCGGTGGAAATATGTTTAATATAAACCTGACAAAAAGTTCTGTAACTCAGGTTTAATTGAAGATATCTCTCGGGTTAATACATTATCATCATTCTATTTGCTGTCATTAGAGATCAAAATAATGACTAAAATCTCTTACCGTTGTGTGAAGTTTCACAACATCAGTAAAAAGGGGAATGAGTCTGGAGTGTATACATATATTCATTTTTAGCATGGTTGTTTCCTGTATAACTAGGGGGCAAAACCTCATTTTTTTTTTGTTGAGACACGGGCTGTTGTAAAAGGTTGTTGGGTATCAACTTGTTTGGGGAACCATCCTGCACAAGTTCCAGGTGGACTACCTCAGAAATACACTGCTGAATAAAAATGGCGGCCATTTTTTTTCAAAATGGTCGCCATGTATTACTAGCATTGACAATTTTGAATATAACTTCTTAATAAAACCTTCAAATACCGTGTTTGAGGCATCGAATTGAAGAAAATTAAATTCCCCACAACATATAAGGTACCACATTCGATTGTCTTGGTAATAATTTACATAAACAATATTTGGCCAAATATGTGAATTTTTATCATTTTCCCCAAAAATATGAATTGCACCAAAATATATTTTCTCCATATTTCTAATGCCTTTGTGACTAATGACCTGAAACTTTTTAAAAACCTGCCCAAACATATGGTCAATATCCCATGAAAATTACGCTGCTTTTCTGGCAAAAGAGTTACGGCGGTCTAAAATATACGCTTTGATATTGGCTTTAGAGTGAAAACTTGGTTGCTAAGGGCTGTCTTCTCCTTAGCAACGGTGTCATTGTGAGGTGTAGAATCAAATATTTCACTTTTAATTGATATCGGCATGCAGATGAATATTTTAATACCGAGTGTGATGTCAGATAATGAAGTTTTAACATATTTTATTGATAAATAACTAATATTGCCATGATGATGATGATGTAAATGTGCCGATAGCAACTTATGATATTACAGAAATCAATACAGACTATTGGTCCAATAATATATAATATGAGACTTGGTTTCAAGTGATAGACATGACTAATGATTTACACTCAAGTTCAGAGCTTGCACCCCACACCCCTCCCGTGCCATGTCCGTACCCCCGCCCCCATTGCTGTGATATCAATATGCCTGGTAAGATCAATGAGAAGCCTCTAGAAACCATTTAAAGAATACCCGCGATACATAAAATGGTGTCAAGTTATAGTCATAATAATACTCCAACACCTGAAGATACTGTATAGTGGAGTTTAGAACTTTCAACACCCCCACCCCCACCCTGTGCATACTGATATCCAAGGGTCAGGGGTTGCCCGGGTGGCACATTAAAAGAGAGAAAGCGAAAGGGAGAAGTGTTGTAATTCTATAAGAAATAGTGGATTATTAGTGTTTAAGGGGTTCGAAATTCAAAAGTTTCTATCTGTGGTTGCTGTGCTCCCTTGCATATAAGTTATATCAGGATCTTGTTATATGCGTTGCCCCCAATAATATGAGAGTGAATATAAACAGCATTTTAAAAGGTTCAACATTCAAAAGAAATCCTAACTTTACGTTGCTTTGCTAAATTCCAGGATTTTCTCTAATTTTGCGCCCTGAATATAGCAAGCAGTGAAAAGAATAGATTTCTTAAAGTTCAAAATGTGAAAGAATCTCTATTGTTCGATTTCTTTGCTGCCATTCAAAATTTTTTCTAAAGGTAAAATACATTTTTTTTTGAGGGTAAAAATACAAAAGATCTACCTCTTGATTGTTGTACCCCCTCACTTGTGTAGCTACCAATATCTGGTTAAGTGCATCAAACTTCATCTCATCGCGTAGGTGTAATTCCATATTTTTTTATTTAAATCGGTAGTTATTTGGTCTGTATTTTTTTTAAGGTTATACTTTTTTATTTCTTTATTTTGTTATAATTATTTATTTATTATTTTACCATTTTTCTTAAGGGGGCGCAATTTTATTGTTTCCCTATAATTCCCTATAGATACGCCACTGCGTGACATGTCTATGCCACCTCAACCCCCCCCCCCCCCCCCCCCCCCCCTCCTCCTCTCGGAATTAAAAGCGTGAGACTTTGGTGTAAAGCAATAAATAAATGGAATGCTTTACACTTGTCACCCTTGCCACCCTTTCCCTTTTGAAGTTTGTTTAAGCCTAAATGAGAGTTGGATTCAAATGATAAGCATGATAACACTAAAAAAAACTTGTAGATATAGTGGTAGGGTTCAGAACTTGGGCCCGAATCCTCCCATTCCCCCCACTACAAAATTCCTTGCCCATGCCACTACACCAACTTTTTTAAACGCTTTTTAAGGTCGGGGGGGGGGGGGGGCGTGTGGTTTGAGTTCTAAACCTTTCTATTCAGTATCTGAAATTGTTGGACTTATCATGACTATCACTTGAAACCATTTTATGTATTCCGGTCATAGTCTAAAAATGGTTTTTGAATGCTTATCATCAGGTTAACATGCACATTTATATGATTGCAACATTAAGGATGGGGGGGGGGGGGGGGGGGGGGGGGGGGGTACACAACATGGCAAAGGAGGGGTGTGGGTGCAAGTTATGAACTTCAGTGTATATCATGACTATCACTTGAAATCAGATCTATTATTGGACCAATAGTCTGTATTGGTTTCTGTAATATCATAAGTTGCTATAGGCCCATTAACATCATCATAATCATAGCAATAATAGCGAGTTATGTATCAATAAAATATGATAAAACTTCATTATCTGACATCACACTCGGTATTAAAATATTCATCTGCATGACGATAGCAATTAAAAGTGAAATATTTGATTCTACACCTCACAATGACACCGTTGCTAAGGAGAAGGCAGCCCTTAGCAACCAAGTTTTCACTCATATCAATGCATAAACTTTAGGACACTGTAACTTTTTTGCCAGAAAAGCAGTGAACTTGTAATTTTCATAGCCTATTGACCAAATATTTGGCCAAATATTGTTATATAAATTATTACCAAGACAATCGAATGTGGTATTTCCGAGGTAGTCCACCTGGAACTTGTGCAGGGTGGTCTTCCGAACAAGCTGATAGCCAACAACCTTTGACAACAACCCGTGTCTCAAAAACCTGCTTTGCCCGCTCGGTATGTAGTAGTATTATAATAGTGAGGGTCATTTAAAAATCACTTGCAGCAAATGATTAATGATGGGAATGATAAAAGAGGCTGGAAGGAGCAGAATGCAATACAGAAGAAGTATATTATATATTCATTAAATGGATATTAAAAAAATGAAAGTGCAGTCTAAACACTGCTAAGAGTTTGCGAGGCCCCCCCCCCCCCCCCAACACTGGGTTACATACTGTCCGCTGCATTTTTGTTTAAAAGTTAACAAATGATGTTGTGTAATTGAAATACTAAGTGTGTGAGTAACCAGTAATTCTCAATTAATATCAATATCAAGTAGTTACATAGAAAACTGGAAGTATTTAAAAGATTATCTCTCCATAACCATGTGTCAAGTTCGAGACTGAGAAATATGTGGGTAATAAAATGGTAAAACTAAAAGAGTACTGACAACTTGTACTTTCCCATAAGAAACATTTATAAGTGCCTGCTTCGTAAAATAGTTTCCTTTTCCCTCACATTTTTTACAATTCATTTAAATATTATATGTACAGAGTAATATGGGTATAGGCCAAATGTATGGTACGTGTTGCAGTATATGGAAGAAAGCGTAAGATCCCTTGAAGCAAGGAACATGTGTTTGGTACGCCTGCAAGATTTACATAATGCAAAAATATGTAAAAAGGAGGGAAGAGGGTGATAGAGGGAGAGAGAGAGAGAGAGAGAGAGAGAGAAATATTAGTAGAAGAAAGAATTCGTACATTAGGTTAGAGATTTCCTTTGAACAGATTTGGTTAAGATGCCTAACAAATTTTTAACATTTGACTTGATAATTACACAGCTGACCTAGAAAATCTATCAGCAATCTACGATGTTACGTAGATTAACTATTCCATGATCCAAAGATTTACTAATAAAATAAAAATGCTGCTTAAAATTTTACCCAAGATTAGTAAAATGGGAACATGCATGCTTATTATAGGTATAAAGTTTTACACAATGTTGGTTCAATTTTTACCATTGTTTTGTACATTTATGCAAGTGTTGGTATTGCTTCACCCAACAAATATGCATTTTCCCATTTCATCCAGACATTTTAGAGTGTTACCAGTAACCTTGCCAAATCATTGCAATGCAATTGCACTTCACAGAAACATGCCAAATCTATAGAATGTGCCTGCATGTTCTTGATAGACATGATGGAATTCACCTGTCATATGCAACCGGTTTAGGAATTTATTGTAAAGGTTTGAAAAAGGGGAGGTGTAGGTCTGAAATGAGAAGACTAATTTTCTGTTGCATAGCAACGACAAGTGGACTTTGTACTGCGACACACAAAAAAACCCATAAATGTATAGATCAATAAAAAAAATTCTTCTATTGTTAAATCCACTAAATGGAAAACTAATGGTTGGATCTCCAGAGCACTGGTGGCAATGCAAACTTTGTAGGCAACCATATAACCGGATTCTGAATTTTCATTAAAACAATCATATCAAAATCACCGCGTCTGCGTACATTTTGAAAAAAAAAATAATAAAGGTGAAAACTTTTAGAGCGCACAAACAGTCCAAGAACGCTCATGGCCTTAGCACAGCAACAGTTCTCTTTAATCCAGGTTACTACAAATTCATTTGTGGGACAGGATTTGACCAATATTCATTTACATAGTAAAATATTTGCCAAAATTCAGTTATGATGAACAATCATTCACTTCCCAACAAAAAAGCATATTTCAACGTCTACATATTCTATTTACTCCGTAGCAGGTTGGGTAATCCCCCCCCCCCCCAAAAAAAAAACCCGTTTGGCAACCATATTTGTCCAACCAGTAATTGCCTGACTAATTTTAAACAATTGAAGAGTAGAATCTGACGAAGTTGTACAACTAGTGGCTAAAAGTTCCCAACGCTGTTTTAACAAGTAATTCTGGGAAATATTTACCCTCAAGTTGTGTAAAGTTAATTGCCACAAATGTGTCAAACCTTGTTGAGCTGAATTGGTTCAAAAATATCCTAGAATTGGGCACTTTTAACAAGTTAAGATAAAACACGATTGCAAAAACTTCAAAAAATCAACTGAAGGGCAATTTCAATACCCAATTGTATATCCCATATACATCATGTTCGGATTAACGTATTACGTCATTGTAATGTTTGCACTTTTAAACAGGTGGTCATTGAAATTGCCTTAAGTTGATTTTTCGAAAGTCTTAGCGATCGTGTTATGACTTAATTTGCCCAATATCTAAGACTGTGACGTAACCAGGAATTCTTAATATCAATATCAGGTAGTTATATAGAAAAGTGGAGTCGTAGTAAAACAAACCCTCTCTAGCAGTGTGTCAAGAAGGAAGGGAAATAATGTGTAATAAAATGGAAAAATTAAACATTATTGACAATTTGCACTTTTCCAGATTAGACAAATTTGTAAGGGCCCACTTCATAAAATATATTCCTTCTCCTTGACAATTTTTATAGATATATTTGTAATATGTACAACTAGAGTGATATGGGTATATGATACAACGGTTTGGTGTAGAGTGTCGTGGTCCAGTAGATACGTCACCGGACTGTAGATACTGTATCATGGTTCGTGGTTCGAGTCTCGCCTAAATTAATGTCCTTTGGCAAGACATTAATCTACATTTGCCACTCTCCACCCAGGTGTAGTAGGGTACCTGGTAGGAATTTATTTCTTGAATGCTTTCAGCGCCTTATAGGGCAGCTGGGCTAAAGCCAGGGTAATAATACTACGGCGCTTAGAAACATTGTATTAAGTGCAATATAAATGTTATGTATGTATGTATGTATTATTATTATTTGGTGTTACAGTACATGGAACAAAGCGTAAGATCCAGGAAGAGCAAGGAGCATGTGTTTGGTACGCCTCAAAGATTCACAACTAGTAAATGGAATGTTACCTCATTCAATCATTCAATGTTGCTCTTTTATTCAGCATAATTATCGGACAAGGAACAAGGAAAAATAACTTGGTATATACCCAAGGTCAAAACGACCAAAGGAAAATTTTCATTTTCATATGTAGGTAGTTCAGTAAGGAATGATCTACCACTTGCTGTGCGGACAAAGCCATCCATATCGTGCTTTAAGAAGACACTAGTACAGTACCTTTTAAATGAATGACTGATAATAAACTTCTAGATATTGATTATCTAAATAAACAGTTACGTATTTGCTATTGACCTTTTATCCGTTAAATATTTGAATTATCGTTTTGTTTATAATTCACTCCATATTTACCACTTCAATTTGTTGCTGTTTATTCTATTTAACCAAACAATGTTGTCCAATGTTCATGATGTTTAAAGGTATAACACTCGATTAGCATTCATGCTATTTTCTGGTTCCTTTTATCCTTAACTCTGTTGTGTCTAAATCGTTTATCCTTCGTTATGCGTTTGTTATTGTTATTGGATAAATAAATTTCAAGTTCAAGTCCCCCCCCCCCCCCAAAAAAAAAAAGTGATAGAAGGAAGAATTCGTTGTTGTTGTTATTTTTAATTGGGTATTTACAGACGTGTATCAATATACGTCTGGTACCGACCTTTAACTTCACCATCCGAAAGACGTGACTGGGATTCGAACCTGGGTCCGATCAGAGTCAGTTTGTAGGCGAATGCAGAGAGAAGAACGTAGGCGTTACCGCTAGACCAACTCCTGATCCCCATTCATACATTTGGTAAGAGCTATATTTTGGTGGTCAAGATGCCTGAACACTCTTCTTCCTCATGTTATTGTAATATGTACAGATGATCTGCTAATATATGCCGCTGACCTAGAAAATCTATCATCAATTTACGATGTTGTCGTAGATCATCTTATTCCATATTCCTAAGATGTAATAATTTAAAGGTCCAAACGTAATCGGCTAGTTCTCAACTTTAATATGGATATCCTGCATAGAATGCACTCTAAAACAGGTTGGGTAGAATTTTTAATAAATATTAAGTGACCTTTACCTAAATTAGTATATAAAGGGAACATGCATGTTTATTAGATAAAGTTTTACACAATATTGGGTAAATTTTAAACAAATTTGGAATATTTTATCCAATATTTGGAAATGTTTTAACCAACAAATGTGCATGTTACCATTTTCTCCCATCTTTTTTTTAGAGTGAAACCAGTAAACAACCTTTGCAAACAACTTTTGCAATGCAAATTTACTTTATTATACGATGCCAAATTTATAAAGTGTGCCTGTGTGTTCTTGATAGACATGTTGGAATTAAACTGTCATAGGAAACCTGTTTTAGGAATTAATTGTACAAGTTTGAAAAAAGGGAGGTGTAAGCCTGAAAAAAAAAGGCAGAAAATCTGTCTGGTATGTACAAAATAAACTGCTACTCATAAAAGATTGTTAAAACAGAACATCTAGTAAGACGTTCAATTATTTTTTGAGATAAACACGATTCGTGCCGCGATTCCCCAGTATTTATTTTCGTGTAATGTTTATCAAAGTGGAGACGATCGAATCAGGCAAATTATTACAATTAATTCATATAAGAATCGTCATTTTTCCCTCTCTCTTTCCTGCTTTATATATATATATATATATATATATATATATATATATATTTCTCACTATGTTATCTTACTCATGTCGCATTTTCTTCTCCTGTTTTAATTTCATATTCTTTTTTACCTGTATACATGTATTATATTTGTATGTTTATCACACGTAACTCCAGGAAACCAGCCTGTTGACTTAATGTAAGTTTTCCCAAGAATGGATAAATTCACCTCCAAATTCATTCCATTTGATATGCAAGGGCGTGATGGACCGACTGTTTTGAATGGGCTGAACTAAATAATTCAAATAATTTCTTGAACCCAATAGAAAAAGCTCCATACAAGGGCATCAATCCTTACATTAAATAGAAAGGGTACACATAATAAATGTCATTTGAATAATTTCTTTGGGGTCACTACCCAGAAAAAATGAACCAACATGAGAAGATTATGTTCCTGAAAGATTGGTGTTTTTATTTAAGTATACTTTACTCTTTAACTTTCTGTTCCTCATATATTTACTATTGTTTAGAGTCAAACTATGAAAAAATCTTGATCATATTGTTTTTTAAAATGCATTGAATATCGTCTGTTTAGAGTCAGAAGGGCTTAATCCATATTATTATTATATTGTTATTATTTGGGTTTTTTTACTTTCTATCTTTCTTTATGTTATTCTTCATTGTTATCCTTCTTATCTTCTTTTCTTTTACCTATTGGTTCTTTGTTTTTCATTCTATCTTCTATTCTTTCTTTCTTCCTTTATATTATTCTTTGTTTTTCATTCTGTCTTCTTTTCTTTTTTTTTTTCTGTCTGCATTTTTTTTGTCTGCATTATCTTTTCTGCACTAGACCGAGTGAGGTATTCTGTAATGAACCCTACGTTTCGCAACTGGTATTGTACAGACTTACAAATACAAGAGACGTGATTTGACATAGACATAGAAGAATTAAAAGTAACACCAATAGTTTTTAAAATCGCTAGACACAGTATTTACAGAATCCCCCACTATGATGGAACATACTTCAGACTTTGACAACTGGACCCTAGAACAAACAAAATAAATTCAGACTGAGTTGAGTTTAAGAGAGTGCCAGCACACCCACCCAGACTATAACATCCTCAATACACGCTTCAAGCTTTTTTTTCTTTAATAGCAGAGTTATATGACTCCTGCACTTTGTGATTTAAAGGGACAAATTCTTAGCCAAGCGTGTAACCAATGTCACTTGTTCCTACACTGTGGAAACTACAATTCTGCATATTTCACTAGAACAAATAACAAAAGTGTCAGACATGAATGACAATTCTTCCAAGGCTATTTCATTGTTACCATTATCATGGGTACGTCATGTTTCTATGGCAAAACTTATGACAATGGTGCATTGAACAAATAAAACATTTTATAATAAGCATGGAATCTTTCAAGTTACCTGTTCAAGAACTATCTTCCAGACAACAACAACAATTTTTATTTTTCAAAGACAAAACTTATCAATGTTAATTGATATATCAGTTTCATTAATGATTTGACAATGACACCCAATATTTATTTCTTTATCATCTATTCACTATTACTTTACCATGGTTTTTTTTGCCCGGGGGAACACATCACATAAAAATTTAAAAGATAACAAAAGACATACATTTTATATAGTAAAAAAAGAAAAAGCAGAAAATTTACCTGGTAATTTTCAAAATAAACAGATAGCAAGATTCTTAAAACGGCAGATCTAGTAAGATATTCAACTCAGGATTCAAAAGTCACATTGAAAAAAAGATTCCTCTTGGAAAAACCAGGTGCATGTAGACTAAAGATAAATGATAACAAGTGACTGAATACATGTAGATGAAGGAGGTACAAAGCATCCTAAGAGACAGGAGGGCTGTGTTAGGGAGACGCTACTACAAGATATATAAGAAATATGATATTTATAATACAAGCTATACATGAATGTCAACAGAGCAACAGCAAAAAAGTGTTAAGGGTGAGGGAGGGGAGAAAACAAGTAACATGTGTAGTAAGGAACGTTTTTTTTTTAAAGAAGAATCTTTTCGTAATTGAATAAAATGTACAAAGCGTAGAGGATGATTTAACATAGTCTTTCCAGAGTTTAGCAAAACGAAAATCTAAAAGCTTATATTTGTTCAGGGAGATATTTATGCACTTTACATCAATAATTATAATTCCTTAATTCATGGCATATAACCACAGTTAGGGACAGTATGGATCTTACCATCTATCTCCCTAAATCTCTCTATCTCACTCGTTACTAGTTTTAATCATACATTTGCCCTTTGCCCCTCTACACAATATAACAATACAATCAACATTTAAACAAAAGCTTTGGAATTACCCCTTTTTGAGATAAACATGATTCGTGAAGCACTTCCCCATGTTTATTTTCTTGTGATATTAATCAAAGTGGAGACGATCGAATGAGAATGATTATTACACTGTAAAAACTAAAGTGTTATATATAGCACTTTTTGAGGGCATGCATAGGGACTGCACTCAGAGTGCTATTGTAATGAACACATCGTGCTATTTCAGCACTTTCACGGGAGCTGGACCGGCTCCTTAAACTGCTAAACATTCATTTAAAAAAAAATCGTGATTTTGGCGAGCCTCGAACCAGGTTACGCTGATCGAGAATTGTTGGCATTACCGCTACACTAACTCACAGCGTACGATTTAGAGCAGATCATATTGTTACATAGTGAATTTACGACACCACATAGTTCATGTTATCTACTTGACTCCCATGACTAATCTGGATTGCAAGAAGCATTCGTTAGTCTATCGGTTACGTCAGCGCCTCTCAATCAGCGGAACCTGGTTCGAGGCTCGCCACGGTCACATTTTTTTGCTGGTAAATTAGCACACTACAAGTGCTAAAACAGCATTTCAGGTGCAGTCACTATACCCCGAAAAAGTAGCACTTCAGTTTTTACAGTGTAGTATTAATTATAATAAAAAAATAATTTCATTTCTTTTTTTCGACTCTCCCTTGTTCTTCCTTTTTTTCTCTCTTTTCATTATTCACTTTATCCTCTTTTTCTTCCTTTCTATCCTCTGTTTTCTATTCATATCCATCCGCTCTCTACCACTCTTGATATTTATTTAAATGACACTGATTTTTCAGAATACTATGTTTTTGTTTGTTTTCATTATGTGCAATTTTCTCCCAATATCCTTAGTATAACAAAGTGTTTCTTACGCATTCCAAAACATCTGTTAAGAGCCATAAGGGCATAACCCATATCAATTTGTACAGAATTAACGACCTTCTGGCTCCCAATGAAATAAATTGAAACCATCGTGTATATCCCATAATGAAGCAATTTGTGAAAGAACATAATCCAGTTGTCTGTTTGTCATATATGCCTATCACCCCGGCACTATGTGATTTTAAAGTGTAATTACAGGGACAAATTCATAACCAAGCATGTAAGCAATGTCATATGTTCCTACACTGTGGGAAGTACAATTTTGCATATTTAAAGTAGAACACATGACAAACACAAGTGTCAGACATGGATGACAATTCTTACAAGGCTATTTCATTGACCATTATCATCAAATATGGGTACGCAATGTTGCCATGGCAATACTTAATAGGCCTGGAGCCTGTCCCGATATATAGTAACCCTATTTTACATATGCAGATATGACCCTTTAAATTTACTTAGACCATCCATGTCGGGCACAAAAAGCTTGTTAGCCTAAACGTAGCCGACTGGCTTGGCCCCAGGCCTCCCGAAAAAAGGGCCGCTATGTCGGGTCGATTTCTTACCATGTAACGTATGCCAGAAAGAATTTGTATGACTATACATTATCAAAACACAAAAACTGACATGATTTTCCGTCGGGTGTATTGTGAGGCGGCCCCTTAAAATTGGAGTAATTTTTTTCCCCTTAAGGCACATGGACCACATTTTGTCGGAAGGAAGAGGTATGGCCATGATGGCTGTACACTACAAAAATATAAAAACTGACCAACATTTTTAAAGGGGATTAAGTGTAACACTCCCCTGAATAAAATACCGAAGTGCCTTTTGACCAAGCTTTGCTGCCCCAAACTGCTCAGAAAGTAGAGCAAAAATGTTTCTTACATTCCGACCTTAATAACTCACAAGTTTCTTTTTAGATTCAAGTCAAATTTACATGGTACAATTTTGAGTATTGTATTTCCCCTGATAGCAGAAAGTGTTAAAAATTACGTGATATTTACGTCGTGGTTTTCGTCTTTTTTACGTCCTGTAATTACGTCAATAAGACGACAACTTGCACCAGCGCAAGACGTCAAGAGGACGTCTTATTTTGACGTCATCTGTACACTGTAAAAACTGAAGTGCTGTATATAGCACTTTTTGAGGGCATGCATAGGGACTGCACTCAGAGTGCTATTGAATGCACACAGCGTGCTATTTCAGCACTTTCACGGGAGCTGGACCGGCTCCTTAAACTGCTAAACATTCATAAAAAAAATGATTTGGGCGAGCTTCGAACCAGGGTCCGCTGATCGAGAATTGCTGGCATTACCGCTAGACTAACTCACATTGTACGATTTAGAGCAGATCATATTGTTACATACTGAATTTACGAAACCACATAGTTCATGTTATCTACTTGACTCCCATGACTAAACTGGATTGCAAGAAGCATTCGTTAGTCCATCGGTAACGTCAGCGCCTCTCAATCAGCGGAACCTGGTTCGAGGCTCCCCACGGTCACATTTTTTTTGCTGGTAAATTAGCACACTACAAGTGCTATAAACAGCATTTCAGGTGCAGTCAGTATACAATCCCCTAAAAGTAGCACTTTAGTTTTTACAGTGTACAAGACGTAGAGATGACGTCAAAATAAGACGTCCTCTTGACGTCTTGCGTTGGTGCAAGTTGTCGTCTTATTGACGTAATTACAGGACGTAAAAAAGACGAAAACCACGACGTAAATATCACGTCATTTTTTAACACTTTCTGCTATCAGGGTCTGGGGGGTGCAATTTAGTGGCAAATGGTTATTTCAATATGTTATTAAATTGTGAAAATTGTATAGCTTTCTGAAAAGTAGTCAAATGATATTGTCAGGATTATGTAAACACACACACACACTGTCCTTTACGTGTTTTACAAGGCATAATAGAGAAGCTTGTAAGGTATATGTGTAATTAACAAATGGGTATATTTCAGAATGTCCTCAACATAGCCCAAATCAAAACTTTTTTGACCGATAGCCAGTAAAGTGGGTGATTTCACGCTCGGTGTTGGTGTTTGTGTTTAGAGCGAAAATTATCCTAAAATCGAGGTTAAACACCGCTTTTCAGATTCAATTCTCATTTATTTCATTTTCAATTAAAAAGTACATTCAAAACAAATACAAAATATGTCATAATCGAAATTAGAAAATGAAATGGGGAACTACATAAATAAAGCCCTTGGGCCTTGTACAAGCATAGTTCCCTACAAATATTGCGAAATTTATATAGACAACAAATAGAAATAAAAAACAAAAAACTAAAAATATAAATACTAAAAATATACATATAAATAAAAATAAATATAAATACAAATATAAAATATAACACAAATATGGCACAAATATAGATAACAGAGAAAAATAAAAATAACTATACATATTAAAGGGTAAGAAAATGCTTCAACTTTTTTTTGAAAGAAGTGATTGTATTGCAATTAGAAATATATTTGGGGATTGAGTTCCAAATTACAGGGAAATTATGTCGCACTGATTTCATGGCACTATTTGTTTTTACTGGCCATAAGTGAAAAGAATCCTTAAAACGGGTATTATGATTATGTATCTGGTAATTAAAAAAAGTGAACATTTGAGAAATGTTTGAGGGTAATTTATTTTGAAAGTAAAAGAAACCAAGGAGAGCCAGGGACTAATAATACAAATCAAAAATATTAAGAGATTTCAATTTTTTGAACAATGGGGCAGAAGGGGCACGATAAGGACATCCCAGGCATATGCGAAGGGCCTTTTTCTGTAATTTAAATAATTTATCTAACTTAGTTCGACTACAATTGCCCCAAACAGCAACACAGTAATTTAGGTATGAGAGCATAAATGAATTATATAATAGTATTAAAGCAGAAGGCGGAAGCGAGTCTTTTAATCTATACAAAATACCAATACATTTAGATACCTTTTGAGTGACCTTATTGACATGTGTATCCCAATGCATATTATAATCAATGTATACCCCAAGGAAATTAACACTATTAACCTTATTTAATATATCATTGTTGATTTTAAGAAGTAAACTATCAAATGAATCAGTTAAATTAGACTGCCTATGAAAGAACGTAATGTAATTTGTTTTACTAGGATTTATCAACAATCTATTTAATTTGAACCATTTTGTTACTTTATCTATTTCAGTATTAATATTATTTTGTAAATTATGCGTGTTAGGTTGGGTGTAAATTAAAGTGGTATCATCAGCGTACATTATGTAATCAAATTTGTCAGATGAATGTGTAAGATCATTTATATAAATCAAAAACAATAATGGACCTAGGATTGAACCTTGTGGTACCCCATGTGTAAGAGAAGAGAAATTGGAAGAATTATTATTATAAACTACATATTGAGATCTGTTACAAAGATAACTTTCGAACCAACTTAGTGGTAAGCCCCTAATCCCATAGTATTCCAATTTTGACAAGAGTATTCTATGATCAACTATATCAAAAGCTTTGGAGAGGTCCATGAAAATGCCAATACAAAATTTATTAGTATGAATTGCCGACAAAACTTTATCTTGTAAATCTATCGAAGCATGTGTAGTTGAATGGTTTTTCCTAAACCCATATTGTGAGTCAGTAAGAATATTATTATTTAAACAAAATGAATATAATCGATTATAAATGCATTTTTCTAACAATTTTGATATAGGTGGCAGAATAGAAATGGGCCTATAATTATCGAATTTATGAGGGTCATTCTTTTTAAATTCAGGGGTTATCTTAGCAATTTTTAGTTTATCCGGGACTATGCCTGTAGAAAGAGAGGTTGAATATAAAAATCAGTGGATGTCAGCACCGTTTTTAACCAATGGAAAAAAAAATTGTTTAAAACTATTAGTCTAGAATATCCTTAAATTACACGAGTAATCCGGCAATTCTAAAATAAATTATTATTTGATCTAGAGTGTGGTAAGAAACTTCACAGAAATGGATGGTCTTGACAGGAACATTAAGTTTAGATATGATTTCTCTCGAATTTCTCACTCAAGGAGCCGATACCGATATCCTAACAAAGCGCATCGATAGCTTAACACTGGTAATGGCGTCAGCACCGTTTTTAACCAATGGAAAACAAAATTGTTTAAAACTATTAGTCTAGAATATCCTTAAATTACACGAGTAATCCGGCAATTCTAAAATAATTATTATTTGATCTAGAGTGTGGTAAGAAACTTCACAGAAATGGATGGTCTTGACAGGAACATTAAGTTTAGATATGATTTCTCTCGAATTTCTCACTTGTAGCAGAAAATGCTGTGGTAGCTAATGCAGCTAGACGCCGGATCGGACGGCGTAGCGCGTACAGGGCAAACAGCCAAATTTCAGGCCTTGGCACAGATTAGCCGTGAAGATTCATGGCTTTTGTATTGTAAATGTTGATTTAGATCTCATCCTGATAAATGATGTGGATTCTCTGGGTCTTTAACTACGGAATATCTAACGTCATTTTTATTAAATCTATCTTAAAAAGAAAATTAGGTCGGAATTTTTATTCACTCCTTCAAACCCATTAAAAAGCAAAAGTAGTTCCTTTCCGTGTGCTCTAGATCGAACGTTAGACCAAATGCTGGCCTAGATCTAATATCAGGCCTATATGAACATAATACCTTTTAACACCTTTGATATTACACTTCGAATAGCGCCTACTGTCTTTATTTCTAATGAATAATCAGCAAAATTTCCCATAGCTAGAAATACCAACACCAATTATTTGTACATGAAATTAAACACCGACGGCCGAGCTCGGTTCAGTAGACGATTATTAACAAAAAACAAACACCGGCAACCGGAACTACGTCAAAAAAATCAGAGGTCAACACCTAACACCGACTGATTTTTTTTCATTTCATAGTCGGTGTTAGATCACGATTTCGGGGCAAAATAGACCCTAACACCAAACACCAACTCCGAGCGTGAAATCACCCACTGTGCAGAGGTCAGGACTACTAGCCCTTGCATTAATATGAATCTACATTGCAGATTTAGTGACATAAAAAATGATACAAGAACCCACTACCATTTCCTTTTGAATTATATTGCTTTTGGCCCATGTATTATCTATAATGTATGCATATATTGATTTACTTGTTTTGGGGAAATATCACAATATGTTTGCTTCATAGAATACGGACGGCTTCACTGTTTTTAAGCCTTAGTCACAACTGCCCGTACGTTTTTTCAGGACGCACGGTTTCTGCGTTTTTTTCGGGTTTGGAAAAAACGTAGAGGTCCGTGGCAGTTCGCACAGGGAGTATAAGTAGTAGCGTGGGAGCACGTATGTCTTGCAGTTAACGTGCGGCACGCAAGGCGTCAGTACGCCTCAGTCGGAAGTGTAACGTGCAAATGCCGTGCGATTTGTATGTGCTCCGTGCAGATGACGCAAGGTTCACGTCCGTTAATCGCACGTACACCGTACGTGCTGCAAGGACGTACGGGCCTGTTGCGCCACATTCACTTCGGTAGTAGGGTGAAAGCAAGATGAACGTACTAAAACCGTACGGCAACAGTACGGTCGGCGGTGGATTTCCACCCTCTTAGCCCCACGTGTTCTCTTCTGACCCCTGCCTCTTGCTCCAGGCATTGTGATTCAAGAGTCATTCCTGATTTAGAAAATGTCTTGAAGAAACGTCGGGCCTCCTGAAGACACTGAAAATTCAGAGCGAAAGTGTGAGAACTCTGTTGCCCGCACGGTTTTTATACCGGCCGCAAATTGGCCGTACGTTGCATGCGCCGTGGGTGGGACACACGAAGCACGCAAGTCACATGCACGTTTTCAGCTATCATTGGATACCCGCGTAACACGCACGTGGCCCGCAAGGAGCGCATGCGCACTTGCGTGACCATCACATGCGTGCCTCGTGAGTGCTGCCTGCGGTATTCGCGCGGTTTTTACCCCCAGCAAACGTGCGACCCACCCACGCTGTTCGCACTACCCTCTTGCGGAGACTGTGAGTGTTCATTACGTCCTGTCCACGGGCTGCCTGTCGTAGCGAGAACGCAGAAAAAAATGTGCATACACATTTTCGGCCTACGGCTTTAGCGTGCTGTCTGCGAACTCGAAATTCCGTACGAACAATCTGCGTCCCCCTTGGGTTATCCCAAATTTCTGCCCGTAAACCACCCGTACAAGCCCGTACGGGCAGTTGTGACTAAGGCTTAACATAGCTTTTAAATATTACGAGATACCTAGTCCGGTTTCTCTTTTTAAAGTTTGACTTCATAAGTTATTGTTAACATCACCTTGTTGCAAGGTCGAACCGCGACCACGCAGAGAAAGTTTGAGAAACTATATATATATATTTATATATATATAAAATATAGTTCTGCTTCGGACTTGCAAAGCTATAGACAAAATAGGAATGAAAAGTCCGTATACGATGAAAAAATTCGAATTTTCGGCCATAGGCCTTCATCAGGAAATGATGACAATTTATTAGATAAATAAATTAAAATTAAAATTTATTTATCTAATAAATTTTCATCATTTCCTGATGAAGGCCTATGGCCGAAAATTCGAATTTTTTCATCGTATACGGATTTTTCATTCCTATTTTGTCTATTTTTATATATATATATATATATATAATTTAAAGTAAGATAAAGTTCACTCCGAAAATAAAGCGCTTGATGATTAACCTGTTAGTTAACAGGTTAATCATTCCACCTGAAGAATTAAACGAAAGCGCTTGTGGAAGCAAACCTACGGATATCTACTATGTCTTTATTATCGGAGTGAACTTTATCTTACTTTAAATTATTTTTTTCTATACGTTCTCCCATCTACATTTCTTTACAACTATATATACATATATATATATATATATATATGTGTATGTTTCCAATACTGGAGAGATTTAAAGAGATCAAGTTTGATCAGCTCTATTTCAGATTTTAAACACTATCAAGACTTAAAACGCTCAGGATATGTTGCTCACATATAGGGAAGATATTGGAAATAAAATCAGGTGAAAGCTTGTATTTTTCATGCCTTTTTTAAAGCAGAAGGCTTAAAAATTGATGATTTTTGGACACCAAAATTGTGACATGACTAGCGGTCCTAAGACCAAGTGCATCATACACAACCAAACTCTACATTTTCTGTGAGTGTCTTTGCCTGAACTTCTTCAAAAAGATGCATACTTTTCAACACATGCAAAAAAATCCTGTTAATAAACATTTTTTATACTAAAAATGCCATTATAAACGGAGCGTAACGCGTGTTGTGCTTGGTGTCCACTGCATTTTTGTGCGACAACCGTTACGCTGATATCCTAAAAAAGGTTGATGGGAATATTGAAAATCAATGGAATTTTGCTGTTCTGAAGAGTTCCATGAGGGATGAAAAATATGTAAGACTTGTGCCAAAATATTGACATCTTCATGTCAAAATTAACCATGGAAAATCTGCCAAATTTTTGGTGTCCTCTGTAACAACCGTTACGCATGTAATTTTGAACTTTCATTACACAAGTTTCTTCTAGTCTTTACAGTAGTTTCTGATTTTTCCAAAATGCTTTCTAGGATGGGTACCCAAAAGAAAAGATTATAGATTGTGTAAAATATTTGGGAAGAATCTGCTTGCCTCTTTCTCTTTGGTGTCAAACCGCAACGCGCGTTACGCATAATTTTGAACATGCCTAAAATAAGTACCCAGAGTAAAATTCTACACTTTTATCACAATAATATTAGCTGCAATTTTAACAAATTAAAGTATATTAACATTTGTGCTCAACAATAAAAGTTTAAAATAATTTTCAATATTCTATGTAACGGTTGTTACTGAGGACACCATGGCATTTCCCTATAGGAACATACACAAAACAAGATTTTTTTTTTATTTACATTTCTGCAGAGCTTTTTTGTGAGTTATCTTTCTGTACCAGCCAAAATATCTTGAAGTGGTTGCTCATTCAAATGAAGCTTGTTTTATAGACAATTTACAGGGATTAAATTTTGAGTTCAATGTCACACTTTTAGGTAACAGTATTGGAAAAATACACATATATATAGATATACAGCGAAAGAAATTACCGCCAGTGTTTTGCCCTTGGGAAATTTCCTCCACTATATATATATGTAAAAGTGAAATTGACTTTGTTAAATCTACGGGCTATTTAGCCACCCAATAAATTACCAGGAACAAATTCAGTATAATTGGTATATCTTTATTATAATTATATAAAATACTTCTGTAAGTTATATCATTCTAAAGTATATACTTAATTATATTTTATTTTATTGAGAAAATCATTAAGGAAACATCCGACAGTTCATTACAGTTCAAAGTCTATGAATGGTTGAATTGAAGAAGAAAACGTATTACATAATATGATGCTGGGAAAGATGGTCTGTCGAAGGACGACTAACTAAAGGAAATATGTCGCGACGACACCCGGTGTAGACTACCAGTGTCCAGACGTGAAGAAACGGGAAGGAAGACCTCTCGATGAGAAGTGAAGCTGTCTAAACCGTAACCCTGAATATCATCACTGCGACAAAGTATGTAGTGAAGATATGTCTCTGTCTAGACCCGAAGTAACCCGAAGTCGTTGAAGGGACGTGATCATGATGGTGAACAGGACCGTGAAGAAGTGATAACCATGAATATGGCCCTGACCAGTTCCATGACATCGACGATACTGACAACGACCAAGGGGACGACCATGGGGACGACCCTGGAGTAACCGCCGTCTAAAGAGAATGACCATTCCAAAACTATAATGGCCTACCATATACACTTCAAATTCAAATGTATTAAACTGATAATTATAATTCCTTCTAATTCAAATGTCTTTCATTAAAATTACCCTATAATAATCACCAATGGTGATTATATCTATGTCAGCACTTCAACCTGTGATGTGAGCCATTACCTACTATACTGACTTTAATATAGCTGCAAATGTGACCCGACGCCTCAAAACCTACAATAAGTTGCCAAAATTACCTTTTTTGTTTTATACATTTTTTGAAAGTACAGATCCTCAGCTTTCCATTGGTATATCACTTGCCGAGTTTACTCAATGATAACACCTTTAAATATCACATTTAGAATCAGTATGTAACCAGCAATCAATAACTCCTATTCAGAGAAAATGGAAATTTACGTTCGGAACAAAAGAGTGCTAAACCTCCGCTCTCTGTGTGCCCCCAAGTAAAACTGGGTATTCAAATGGCCATAGCAACCGTGTGTGAAGGTATTATCAGATTAGGCTGAATTTTGGCATACTGGTCCAGGAGGACCTATTCATTACTCACTCCACAAATCAATTTAATACCTTTAGAGGTAAAGTAGTAATTTGGCATTGAATGAAAGTATTGCAAAAGCTCTCCAAATATTCATTAGCTCGACAGGTGAAAAAAGGAGTCATTTTAAAATGCCCCAAAAACATATTTCTAAGTCGAATTACGTCTCACAAACTTGACGCATGATAGAATGGTAATGAAACTACCCATTTCTATCAAAAACAGAAAATCGACTGATACAAGCAAATTTACTAATTTGGGCCGTTTGCTACGTTGTGGTCCGTGCGACTTATTGTAGGTTTTGAGGCGGCGGGTCACAAATAATCTAATATGATCAGTACATTAAACTGCCTGTTATAATTCAATGACATTGAATAATTAATTTGTAAAATCAGCACTGATTTTCTTATTTACTATATAAATCTATATACCTACCTATTATGCCAGTAGTCTTGACTACGGGACCCCTTCGAGAATTTAACACAAATGAGTCACAATATTGTGCGCACCCCCCGTAATCCTATTGTCCCCTTCGCCACTCACGCGCGTCAACACGCCACGGCCATCTTCCTCTTTTGGGGGGACTGCGACCGGGGATGAAAGAGGCCACGGGTGTGATCGCCATGCAACGACACCATCTCCACAGCTGAGCTGCTAGGGCGTTCAGGGCAGCCGAACGAGTGCCTCCCTGCCGATTGATATATGCCGCCACAGTGACATTGTCCGTGAGGATCAGAACTGAACGACTGAGAAGTCGACTTCTGAAATGGAGCAGGGTCAACAGAACTGCCATAAACTCCAGGACATTGATATGGGGAAGAGTCCCAAGATGAGACCAATCCCCCGCGACCGTGCTGCCATTGCAGTGTCCTCCCCACCCCAACCGAGAGGCGTCCGTCGAAACAGAGATAGACGGAAGAGGGGTACTGAAGGACTTGCCTCGCGCGAGAAACTCCTCGCTCGTCCAACAAGAGAGAAGAGACTTGATTCTTATTGGTACTGGAATCCAGACCAACAGAGAATCTTTTCCCGGCTTGAAAAACCTGAGGAGATGTCTCTGAAAAGGTCTCATGAGGAGCCGGCAGTCCTCTAGAACATCGACTAGACTGGCTAGATAACCCAGAAACTGAAGCCACTGTCTGGCCTTGACCCTTCTGGCCAGCAAGAGCTTGCGAGCCGTAGAGACAATGATGAATCCTGTCTCGACTGGGCAGAGCCAACTGATTCCGTATGTCTAACACCGCCCTCCAGAAAAACTGGGCTGCGAGTAGGAACTAACTCTGACTTTTCCCAATTTATTAGGAAACCTAAGTCTTGAGTAAGACTGACGAGCAAACGAGTCTCGTCTAACAAACGATCGCGCGACTCCGCAAGAAGAAGCCAATCGTCCAGGTAGCAAAATAGCCGAAGGCCGCGTCGCCTCAGAGAGGCCGCCAGCACAGCTACAACTTGAGTAAAAACCCGAGGGGGGGGGGGGGGGGGGAGGCAGCCCGAAGGGAAGAGCGCGAAAACGATAAGTCTCTGAGAGGAAGGACAACCCCAGAAGATCGCGCGAAGATGAATGGGAATGTGAAAATACGCGTCCTTGAGATCTACCGAGACCGCGTAGTCCTTCCTCTTGATCAACGGGAGAATGGAGGCGAGAGTCTCCATCCGAAAATGTACTGAAGGAATGAATTTGTTTATTCTTTTCAGGTTCAGTATCAAACGAAGTTTTCCCGAGCGCTTGGGAATAACAAAAATTGGAGAAAGGGAAAGAGACGGCCTGTCTCTTACCTTTCTATAGCCCTCTTTTCCAACAGAGACTCGATCTCCTTTGAAGCATGATATCGAGCCAGGGCAGACATGGGCGGTGACCGAGTTGTTAAAGGAATGAAGTCGGCCACCTACCATGACTGGAAGAACAAACGCTCGGGGAAGACCATCAAAACCTAGGCTTGGCCTTAAGCGAAGCCGTCGCCTTACCACGAGAACCTCTCGAATAGCCCCTGCCACGTCCCCCTCTCCCGCGAGAAGGAGCTGGCTGCGGCTCAGAAGGCGGGACCCCAGACACACGACTGTGTTGACCCGAAGCGGGACCACCACCAAAAAGCGAAGGACCCGAGAGACGGAACATCTCGGAGAAGTTGAGCAATGCCCGACTCCTTAACACCCAGTGCCGAAAGAGCCAGGCTCCTGCGACGGAACGTAACCGAAGCAGCTGCAGTGGAAAGCTGTGACCACTGCAAACAAAAAAGAGTATGCAGCAGGTCATCGATAACCAGCTTGTCACCATCAGTAACGTTCAACTCCTCCGCCCTGGACCTAAGGTCGGAGAGAAACCCTTGAAAAGCCACCAAACGCATACCTGCCCTAACCTGGTTTTCAACATTATACCAACGCTTATCCTCCGTCTTATAAGCAACGGAGGTTAGCGGATTAGTCGCCCGCAAGCGACGACCAACCTCTAAAATCTCCGGAGAGAGAGTCTTAGCTTTGAAAAAGCTGTCTTGATCTTGGGAACCGAAGGCAAAGGCCTTACCCTTAACCGTAACAGGGCGCTTAACCAAAAGCGCAGCCTCGATGCGGTCATACTCCAGCTTAAAATCCTCCTCGAGAGAAATACCCTCGGAGGAACCCTGCTGCCTGAACCAACGCGAAGTCGAACCCTGCGCGCGGGTTGACTGAAATTCAGGGAGATATTTAGACAACAAAGCAATCGCTTCCACCCCGCACAGGGCGAGCGATTGAGGCTCTGCCTGCCCAAGCCATTCAGAAACCGAAGCTTGAGAGGCCGCCTCTAACTCTGGTTCCACCCGAGTGGATTGGGACAAAGGACCGCCAACAAAGGACGCAGCAGGCGGACCCTCCCATGGTTCAACATAAGTCTCCTCGCCCGGCGGAGCCCCGAGGGTCGTGGGAATAGGAGGCGCATGCGAACCCGACTCAGACAAAGACTCAATCACAAAAGGTTGATTAGTCTCAAAGTCAGACCCCGGAATAGGGACAGAAGCAAGGGTTGAAGTACCCGGTACAAGGGACCAACCCTGATTCTGAGCGAAAGCCCGCATCATGCTGAACATTTCAGCTTGAGAGGAACTAGCCGGGTTAGCCAGGCCAGACGGGCAAGAGGCCGGCAAAACCTTGCCCCTTTTTGCCTTTTTCTTGGCCTTCTTCTTGGCTGGCTCGACAAGAGTCGTAGCCGAAACCCTTTTCTTAGAGCGCTTATTCGGATTCGTTCGGATCCCCAAAGCCGCTTCGGAAACACGAACCGAACCCTCCGTGGAGGGACGCTCACCTCCCTCAAAGGGAGTAGTGCGCTGAGGGTATGAACCCAAAGTCTCGCACAAATTACCCATATTGGCTGAGTAAAAAGATGCGATAGCCATGGGCTGGGTGCTGCAAGCACCCAGTGCGGGGGCGGACCGAGACGACTCGGTATGTGCCCGTTGACTACTAAAGGCGTGTGAACCCGCTATTGAACCGCTAGGGAGCGGCAATAGGAGAGCACTAGTAGTCACGCACTCGGGTGAAAACACCTGTTGCTCCGAAGAGCGTCCATAATTGTTAGCTCGAGCATTCCCATCAGCTGGCAATGTAGACAGCCCGGGAAGTACTCGTTCCCCCATATGGCATCGGCCGGGGACAATAGGATTACGGGGGGTGCGCACAATATTGTGACTCATTTGTGTTAAATTCTCGAAGGGGTCCCGTAGTCAAGACTACTGGCATAATAGGTAGGTATATATGATTTATTGCAGTAAATATGACATTACAAATGGAAAGTGATTGAAAATACCTGTAGGAAAACTAATACAAATGTCATTTGGTATTGGAAGGGTGATATAAAATAATTATCACTTATGCAAAAGAACTTACAATTCGGCCTTGAGGAGAGAGAACCTCAACCTGGCACTGAAACGGCTGCTGCTGGCTGCCCCTATAGTGCTGGCTGCTAACAGTAAAGCTGCGGCGGCTGCTGGCCGCGCCTACTCATGCCGGCTGTAAAACCCTCAATATGGTCCTACTCGTCTGGCAATTAAATCAAGACTGCCCTGAGCCTTGCTACCTTGCTTACACACCCAGTGAAAGTATTCAAATGGTACAAAGTACAATAGACACAACAGCTGTCCATAAAGACTATACACATTCCAAACCTATAGATTGCCTGGCTAGGCTATTAGGAAATAATACAGGTTGTTTGCTTGCCTGGTTATACTAAACAAAGGCTACAACTATGCTCACTCTGCACATCAAAGAAAGCAATCTGAGGATGACTTCAGTCCATCAGGTTGCCTATTAACAAAACCCCTACTGTATTATGTACTAATTTTCCACACCTGGGATAAAATTCTTACAATATATATATACATATATATACATTGAGTAATGTGATTAGTATGTAGCTATTATTTGCCCACTTCTAAAACAGGTTTTAAAACAGGTGATCTAAGATTAATTAGGGTCGTGAAGTAGTAATAGTAATAATGTGTGAGGTGTATGTGGGTGTCTGTGTGTGTGTGCTTGTTTGGATATAACAGATACGAAAAGGGTAAAAGTTAACAAAATAATAGAAAGACGCAACCACTCAATCATTTTTATAACTTAAATTGTAAATCATTTTAGAACAAATCCAATATCAGAACGGCTTAAAAAGTGCTATATAAGAATATATATATTGAAAGCACTTCTGATACTTTTTTTTTTCAAATTGTCTACAGAAAATAACCATTGACCATTAACAGTAAAAGCATACTGAGTAGATAAAATGGAATATAAGGTATTGCACTATTGTCTGTTTTACAAAAATATAAAACAAAATAATGAGAGATAAAAACCTACAAAAGATGAACAAGTCAATTAAAATGTATATTCACATACCACAATCCTCTTGCTGTATGCATACACATATAATGAGCGTATCTTCCTCTCGGAGCTAAGTTTGATTGCTAAGTCTGGTTTAACATATTCCTACTATCAACCATTGAGAAAGATGAAGTAGGAACATCAAATATTAAGAAATTAGAAGAAACAATATACATGCACACGCACGTACATGATTATTATGAAAGAGAATTGTGATACAACTCGAAAAGGTACGCTTAAGTTGAAATAGATGTAGGATATTGCAATGTGTGTTTACTTCAATCAAGTACAAGCAAGGAGTTATCATAACTCCTTGGTACAAGTAAGACAAGAAAATACAAAACTATGGGGGGATCGATCTTTTTCACATGCGGGATCTACTCTCTGGAACCAACTGCCACAGCCACTTAGAGATATATCCACTGTAAATGCATTTAAGACTTCCCTGAAAACATATCTGTTCCAAAAAGCATTTGATTAATGTATGCTGTTTTCATGGCCATTTCTTCCCATGTTACATACCTTTGTGTATTTTTATAATTACTATGTATTTGCAACATGTGCTGTAGTGTTTGGACAATTTGCAATTATGTTTTCTATGTGATCTCTATCCTACCTGTGTAACTGTAATTTCAATTTTCCAGCGCCTTTAAGCACTGTATTTTAGTGGATGTGGTGCTTTATAAATATTCGTAATTATTATTATTATTACTACTATGGAAGGAAAAAATCAAGATAATCTATAAAGGAATATATAAAGAATTTAACACCAATTATAATAATGTGTTATAAAGAATGATTACATGGTGTTGAGATAAAATTTATAGTTGAAGGATGATTAATTCCCCACGGTAAAGAACTCTCATATTTCTACAGAGTGATTAAGATTCTTCATAGAGGGTGCTTCTCGAAGTTGAAGCGCTAGTAGTTGTTGTTGTAGTAGTAGTAGTAGTAGTAGTAGTAGAAGGAATGGTATTATTTGCAGCCAACGGGCCAAATCGCATATTTCTTTTTACAGAGTATGAAAAGTATAATGCATGTACAAAGTAATCAATACAAATTGTGCAATGTATGCTTATGTATTTTATTATACTCTCCACATACACAAAGAAGAATGAGGTAGAAAGAAGGAGGTAGAGAGCAGGCAGGCAGGAAGAGACATAGGGGAGATCGGGGTGGGATAAAGAGGAAAGAAGACGAAGAAGGACGTCAACAATGTACGAAAAAATTCTAAGAATACGGTGTTAATAAATATACAGCCATGGACAATTATTAGACCAAGGATGGTCACTGAAAGTGTTATATTTGTGGTAATATAATTTAAGCAATGTACAATTGCTGGAATTTGTTATTCATTCAATGAAATACAAAGACAAATCATCTTCATTAGTTTGAATGCATACTATAGTACTTTTATTACAGCAGCATGGTCTAATAAGTTTTTCCAAGGGCTGTGTATTTTTTTTTACTTTTGAGGCTAAGCACTTTTAGATGTACATGTATTCCTGTACATGAACTATATTAAACTAGTTTGTTTCTTGAGTAGCGTAGTATGATACATGTACCAGACAATCTAATACCCAAACCACAGGTACATGAAGTGAAGAGGTTTATTACAAGAAGAAACGGAGGGAAGCGCACTGGGAGAAATGATATGGGAGGTGTAAAAGAACAGAATGTAAAAGTATTTTAGGGAAATTGGGATATGTGTGTTTGAATGGAAGCGCTATTTCATGTCAAAATCATGAACACTGTAAATAACACTTCAGGAACCTTTTCAGCTTATGTTCAAGTTCAAGTTCAAGTTCATTTTATTCTACACTCATCATAAAAATGCAATACAATAACAACATATTGACAAATACATAAACACATCATAAAGAATGACATACATACATAATACAAGGTTAACAACGACGAGAAAAAAAAAACCCTATTGGATATAAGAGTGATGGAGTGAACTAAAAGGGAAATAAAACCTTATGCTAGAGTTCATCCCTGAATAAGTGTTATTAATAATATTAAAATTTAAATGTCGTACTGTTTGGAGTATGAAAAAAAAATATATATATAGAAAAATGGGGGGGGGGGGGGGTAAAGAGCCTCGAAAGTTATTGCACATAAGATTCAGTTAGGTGCATTTTATATTTTCTTTTAAGAACTTGTAGATTTTTACTATTTTTGTTGTTGGTATAGAATTCCATATTTTTGGACCTTCAAAAGAAAGTGATTTTTTCATTAGGGTTGTTTTGATAAGCGGGAGATGGTAATTTAATGCATTTCTAGTTTCATACTTATGAATTGACGCATTTAAATTGAAATACTTTAAAAGTGCACATGGTAATGTTTCATTTCTACACTTGTACATGAATATAGCCATATGATATTTACAAATGTCAAATACATTGAGACATTTCAATTGATAAAATATTGGTTTAGTGTGAGCTCTGTAGTGAGAATTAGAAATTAACCGAATTGATTTCTATTGTATTTTTAATATTCTGTTTAGGTTGGTTTCGCTTTTCATGGCCCAGACTTCAGCACAGTAATACAAATGGGGAAGGATTAATGTATTATACAATGTTACCAAAACACATTTGGGAAGAAATTTAAGTTTATTTAAGATTCCAGTATTTGTAGAAACCTTATTGCAAACGGCACGTATTCTGTCAAGCTATATTTTGAGATCAGACCATGGACTCTATCTCCGGGGTTGTATTTTCGACATCTTTTTCCCGGTGTTGCGTTGTGTACCGTATCCCTGCAATGGTACGAAAATACGGAATTCTTTTCTGAGGTACTGAAATAGGGGCCTATAAGGCAAGGTAAAATCAGGACCATCAATATAGCTGACTGGGAAAATATATAAAACTAAAGGTAGATTTTCCTAAATACACGTATATGTATTTACAGGTCTTAAATGAATAAACGTCTTGAAAAATATGAATGTTGAGCTAAATGATATGGAATTTGGTAAAGCAGACATATACCTATTTGTTTTGAATGTTCACACAGTTTAATGTTTATCGTGCTATCACTGATGTGATAGCCTTTAAAGCTTCCCTAAGTTTAATATGAATTTCCTATTTTCATTTCTATTTATCTTAATTCAGCTTTATATTATGTTTATGTGGTAAATTTGTCCTAATATATACAAACAATAATACTCACATACAAACACAGCCGCGGCAATAAGCAGACAGGTGACCAGTAGTAGTAGTAGACTTCCCAATACTATTCCAACGGTGGGCATGATGAATGCAGCTTGGTTAGGGCAGGTAGATACAGAGCAATCTGTTAAAAAAATAGGATTGAGCATAACTAATCCAGCAGGGAGCAGAGTGAACAGCTAATACATGATCTCAAGCAGGGCCACAAGGGTGAGATTTTGTTTATCATCATAATTATTATTTTAAATTATTGTTTTATTATTTTCCCCCATTATTTTTGGGGAGGGGGTAGGAAGGGGGGGGGGGGGGGGGCAATCATTTTCCCGAAGGTTTGTAGTTCCGAAAGTCCATAATTCAGAACTACATATTTGCCTGAACAGGGTGGTTCATAATTCCGAAATTGAAATAGGGTTCATAATTCGAACTTTCGTTGCATAAATCTCAGAATGCATTATTCGAAAGCTTCGTTATTCCTCAGCTTCATAATTACGAAAAAGAAGTAGGGTTCATTATTTCCAAGGTAATTCCGAATAATTATAAAATAAGGTTCATGATTCCGAAGGTTCATAACCCTCAAAAAGTGATACAGCCTTCTATTCCATTTTCAAAATTACGAACCTTCGGAATTAGGAACCGTTTTTCATTTTCGGAATTACGAACCTTTGGAATATCGAACCTTTCCGAATTATGAACTTTTTTTGCAATAACTTACAATGTTTTATGGAGCTTAGCTTCAATGGGTATATTTCACAGGGTGCCCACAGAAATTCACGAACCAAATTCCATGACTTTCCATGCCTTTCCATGACGAGATAAGTACCATTTTGGTATGGGTTCCGGGATACCATGCAGTAAAAACCCTCAAAAAAAGTTCTACATTTTAAGTTTGAGCATTGATATCTCTCTTGTTACTGTATCATCATACCTGACGTTATATGTATATCATTGATTAGCATGTACAACAATGTACTGATTATTTAATCATAGAATATGCAGTACACCTGAATACGGGCCAAGTCAAAATTAATATGTTGCAAAATGCATTGTTATTGTCAACAGTGAATTCTCCTATCTTTCATAATGTTTGAAGGATGAACTTGTGTTTTGAGTGATGTTGAGGTGGTCATTCATGAACTTAATGAAATGTGCTTTGAGTTTGAATGAAACTCAAACACAGTGATAATCCCACTTCTAATCTTCCAAACTAAAGGTGAGAACAACAGTGCACTTCATGAATGACCATCTCAAACATTTTAAAACAAAATCCATCCTCCAAACAAATGAATAATTCATTGTTGACAATAACGATGAATTTTGCAACATTTCACTTTTGTCTTGGCCACCTATTTTGTTACAGTATATACTGTATGGTCTGACAATTACTTGATATACGAATTACGAATCGGAGACATAACAACAGACCCTTTTCCTAGTTTTTGTTGAAATTCATCCATGCATATATTACATTAATCATGTTAATGGGGTTTGCAAAATACAAGCCTTGCTTTTCAGGAGGGGTTTGCAAAATACAAGCCTTGCTTTTTAGCATTCCCCTCCATTTTCAGCATTTATATATTACAATTTTCTTTGAAAATTACGCTGAATGAAAATTATTGTTATTACATGAATTTTGTTTATGATATTATTTACGATGTATTTACGTTTGTCTTAATATTGTTGAAAATGGTTCATGATATTATTTATGATGTAATAACGTTATATTTTGTTCAAAAATGTATAAATGAAACGAAATAAATGAAATGAATGTCCTTGGTGTTGTATTCTTGTAGTAGGAACTACTTATAGGGTTTATTAGTGCACTAATAGTTACAGACTTTTCTTGAAGATGTAAGGGAGGTAAATACCTAATAGCAACAGTGATTGGATTCACTTTTCAGCTCCCGTCAAATATTGTACTTTTTGTGTTGATAGGTATTGATTTGACAAATAAAAATAATGAAAGGATTATTCATATTTGGATGTACTCTGTTGCACTAAATGAATCTTCAGTTACATAGTAAATAATATCCAGTAAAGGAGGAACATTCTAGATCATCCATATGGTGTATGATTTTAACATTGTAATTATGTAATCTTTCAAAAATGATTTTAACATTGTAATTATGCAATCTTTCAACAATCTTTACCTTTTAATTAACTTCTTTTAAGTGTAGTATTACAATGAGTCTATTAATAGAACATTGGAATTACATTATTTTGTTTGTTACATATTATAACTATGTAGAACTCATCACAGATTTCCAAACCAACATGATTATTGTATTTGAAGGTAGAAAAGAGTCTGGGAACTTACACGGATAGAATCAGAATCTATCCAGATTAACATCTTGGAGGACACACTGCATGAATTCTCAATTATCACCATCTGATATATACCATATTGATATCAACCTTTGGAGATCATCTTGGACCTCATGTTGGACTTCATCTTTGACATAATTTTCGACATCATCGATTATCACCCATTATACAACAACGACATTAAAGGAATTTCCTTCGGAAAGGAAGAAGTAAAGCAGGTTATGTATGCCCACGATATGACTATTTTTGTTCGAGATGTGAACTCGGTCAAAAATGTAATACAAATTTTAGAAAATTTCAGAAAAGTATCAGGACTTAGAGTTAATAACGAGAAGACGAAGGTGTTATTATTAGGTTCATCTCAAAGAAAATCATATGATATTTCTTTTGGTGAAAAAGTAGATTTTGTTTTGGTTAAACTATAAAGAAGTATTAAGTAAAATAAAGAAATTTTTGAACTGGTGGAGGCAAAGAGATTTAACATTAATGGGCAAAATACAGTTCTTAAAGCACTTTATTTTTTTCCAAATTTATATATGCGGCATCTCTCACACCAATCCCAGGATGGGTTTACGAGGAACTTGATGAGTTGGCTTTTGCATTTTTGTGGGGTGGGAGAAATAAAATTAACAAAAGTACTCTGTATTTAGATTACCACCTTGGTGGCTTGAAAATGATCAACTTTCAGTGATTGATAAAGGCACAGAGGGTCATGTGGATTAAAAGAATAAAAGAAAATAATGCAATGAAATGGAAACAATATTTCAAATATGCTACAAAACATCGGGGGGGGGGGGGGAATTTATATTTTCTTGCGATTACTTACTTGGATGGTTGACGGTTTCACTTCCACAATTTTATATGAATTGCGGATTTTCGATTTAAATCAGAAACATTTAAAGGGAACGAGATATTTTGGAACAATACATTTATACGAGTTGAAGGAAAATGCATATTTGACCAAAAATTATATTTAAAAAAATATTTATAGATTGAAACATATCATGGATTTTGCCTCAGCGACTTCCTGGAGACAGTGTGCCCTCCATGCCTGAAGGTTGACTCCTGCTTCCCTTGCAGCATCACGGTCACCAACCCTGACTTGCCACTGTGGAAGGCTCAAGGCACGTTTCACCGCTGCTTTGAACGCCGAATGGGCCATTTCCACAGGATTCAGGAATGGCGAGTAGGGAGGGGTGCGCCTAATTACCACGTTGTCAAATCCCTCTGGAATTTGCGCGTTTACGTGTGGGCGGGCGTTGTCGTATATGATTAAGAGTCGTTCCCCTTCTGGGAGCACCTGTCGAGCCTCCTCGCAGGTTTCACGTATGAACTCCTGGAACTTGCCACGAGGGTTGTAGTTGCCATTCGTACGGAATGATGCACGAGGCCGACTTCGTTAAAAATGGCAAATGTGATGTTGCAGTTGTTACCCCGCTGATTGTTCACGACCCTCCTGGCGGGCTGCCCTCTGGGTGCTCTCCCATAGCTTCTACGTGTCCAGATATTGTACCCACACTCGTCTATGTAGATACAGTGGCCGAGGACCCCGTCCTGCAGGAACCAGTTGGCGTATTCCGCTCGTTGATCCAGGACCCTCTGTGCGTTTCTACCCCCTGGAACGTCTTCCGCTAGTTTCATCGTCATCAGCATCCCGTCGAGTGTTCGGCTCAAGGTGCTGAGCGAAATGGCCGGCTTCTCGGGAAGACGTTGTCTGAGTTTCTCGTTCATCTGAGTGAGGGTCAAAAGTGGGTTATCATCAAGCATTCTCCCAAGCTCATCCCGCATCTGCTGATCAACTTTTACTCTGCGTGGCCCACCTTGTGGTCTCGCATCCCTCCTATGTTCACGGAGATAAACAGCCACTATTGACCTAGCCGTTTGACGTTTGACCCCCAGGGTCTGGGCCACCTCCAGGTATTCGGTATCGTCGCTCAAGAAAGCATCGATAATTCTGTTCCGATCTTGGTTTGAAGTTTTGGTGTAATTACCCCTTCGATTTTGTGCATTGACAGCCATTTTTCTTCTTCAGTTTTATAATGGTGAGTGTTTGTGCTGTAGTGACAAGATCTAACGAGAAAGTGGTATTGTGATGGACTTGAACCCACAACATTCAGTGCATTACCTTGAGACCAATTGGGATGACAATTGTATGAATATGCTTGAACAAAGACGAATTTATTTTTCACATCTGTCGGTCGTCCGCTAGGCGAGACGAATCAAAATAACAATTGACTTTTCTGAATTGAAAATATTTAAGACTTGCTGCTAAACAACGAATCTGAACTGCAAATGACTAAACTTAAAACAGTATTTACACACTGAGCTTTCCGAGAGACGAAATGGAACTGAATGTCGACGAAATTTCATGAAAAGTTGACGAAAATGGCCGGGAAAACCTATATTATGTTATTTGAATATTTATGTATGAGATACAAGTAATATTTTCTTCATTATTTTCAGATTTCTTTCAATGATTGATGTATAATTCTATTTTGCTAAAATATTTGTTCAGATAATTTGTACAAATTGTTTTATTAAAAATTGCATTTTATGTATTTGATTTGAGAGAAAACAATAAAAAAAAAATATCTTAAAGGACAATTAACCCCACGTGATATTCTAGATGCACCTATTGTCTGCTACGTCTTTCCATGGAGGCTGCCATTTTGTGCATGACACGGATCATTAGGTACCATATGCATTGATAATAGCCTACCTTTACAACAGATACGTCGCTTTGTTCTGATTGTATTACGATTGTTATTGGCCATGGGCCTAGATAATTGACGACCCATGAGTTCTAATAGCCATCCTGTAAAGCAGATTCCTCGCTTTGTTTTGGTATTGTTACGATTGTCTCCGTCCTTGACGTCAATTCTCCGTCCTTGACGTATATTTTTTATGAAGTATATTTTTTATGAACAAATTAAGACCTTTTAAAAAATATATAAAACTAAACTTACATTTCAGAATATGTGACTTTATCTAATATATATTTGTCCTCTAAAAATCAATTACAAGTTAACGATGAAGGAAATTTTACTTGGGATGAAAAATATGTTCGTGTACACATAAAGTAATGGCAGCCCCCTTATTATTGCTAGCAGACGATAACTTGGCTGGAAAATAGTGATTTATATCTATATCCTGTGTTTTTACATGAAATTGCATGTATCAAATAAGAGGCATATACTACACCATTCAAAATAAGCTAATTCATACGCTGAGGTTAATTTCCCTTTAAAAACAAAAAAAATCTATAATTTGTACAATATATGCAATTTGTTTAATGAGATTTGCTATGTATGTATTAGATTTGAGAGAGAACAATAAAAACATTAATCAAGTGTGCTTTACACCGGGGAGGGGTGGGGTGGGGAGGGGCAGAACAGCACCTTTGAACTTTGAACTTTATTTCTTTCGACCCCTTCCGGAGTATGAGAAATATAACATATTTACAATATTGTACAACATAGAATGATTACAAAATGGCAGTTTTCATACACATGAGATGTGATAGTATTACTACCTATACTTAAGAACAATATAAGAACAAGAAACAAAACAAATGTATTTAAAGAGGTAACAGCATATCTTAGAAGATTAACTATCTACTAAACTTCTGTAATATCGCTTTAACAAACTTGGCAAGTTTAGACAACAATTTCATGTCTTTTAGTATTAAATAACTCGTACATTTTCAAAGTATTTGGACGAGTTATGTATTTCTTTGGTATAGAGACTTTTCGTTCCTCAATAAAGTACTCACACTGAAAAATATAATGAAACTCATCACCTACCAAACCAACACTACACAAGGAGCACAATCTGTTTGACCTTGGTATTCCTTCATACCGCCCACTTACACTGGGGAGACGGTGGCTCCCGCAGCGAAATTTACATAAATTTTTGCTATCCACATTACTACACTTAACTAAGTATGGATCAAATGTTAATGAGTCTTTAAAAATTCGATAATTCAAACATTGGCTATTTCCATTTACATCACTCAACCAGTCTTGTCTATCAATATCTTTCAACCGAAGATCAATTGCACGTTTTAACCACTTGACATTTACAATTTCCTGGTTATCCCAAATTCCTCCAAAACCGCTTTTACCTAAAATATACTTAACATTTTGAATCCACCTAGAACAAAAAACATTTTCAACGTCATCATGCATTGCCCTAATTAACCTGTAAAGTGTGCAAGACAGTTTAGTTTGTTTTCCAGTGAGTAAACTACACCAGAAGTTCAAAATTCTCATATTTACCGCACTCAAAAGTTTATATCTCCCTGTTTCCCCATAGATCATGCAACTAGCAACAGACTTATGAACACCTAGAACATTCCTCAAAAATTTTCTATGAAATACTTCAATTTGCTCAATATCTTCAAACCCCCACACTTCACTACCATACAAAGCGATTGGCAGCACTAATCTATCAAACAATTCACATGAAATATCTACTGGTAACTTGAGTTTCCTAATCTTACTCAAAACACTAAACATTGCCCGCTTTGCCTGACTAACTTGTTTTGATATAGCTTTTTTGAAACGACCATTATAATTAAGTGTCACACCAAGATATATAAAATCATCCACAACTTGAAGGTAGTCACCTGCGTATGTAAACACTGGCTTGTTCCTTATCTTTCCCCTCGAAAAAACCACAACTTTTGTCTTACTAGTATTAACCGTAAGGTGCCATAAATTACAATAATCCAACAATGCATTTAGTGATTTCTGTAACTCATCAGGGCTCTCAGCCATTATTATAGTGTCGTCTGCATAAAGCAATACGAACAACCTCAAATAAACTTCAATATCATCATTACTCAAATACGTCCTTACATTGCCAGACACATAATTCAAACCTTTATACCTTCGACTCATAAACAATTCAAAATCATTCAAATAAATCGCAAACAAGAGTGGGGATAAGTTGTCACCTTGACGTACACCAATATTACAATCAAACAATTCTGATCTCTCATTATTGACCCTTACACACGACTTTGCCTTATGATATAAATTGTACACAACATTAAAAATCTTTCCATTAATATTATTTGCTATAAGTTTTGACCATAATGAGGATCTGTCGACAAGATCAAAAGCCTTCTTATAATCCACAAATGCACAATATAACCTCTTCTTTTGTGACAGATATAATTCAATCAGAGAGTGCATAACAAAAACATGGTCAATAGTAGAAAACCCAGATCGGAATCCTGCCTGTTCATCCCCTAATACTCCAGTACTTTCCAAATATGCAGTGAGACGAGCATCAATTGCTGAAGTAAATAACTTTCCAAGGCAGCTTAATAATGTGATTCCCCGATAATTATCAGGATCATCAATGGAACCCTTGTTCTTGAACAGCGGAACAATTATCCCAATGCACCAATCAGTTGGCACAATGCCTGTTGTTAAAACAAAATTAAACAACTTCACTATTAATTCCTTAACCATTAATGGACTATACTTCAAGAATTCATTAATAACATTATCAACGCCAAAAGCTTTATTATTCTGCAGTTTCTTCAGCAATGGCACCAACTCTTCAAGTGTAAACGATTTATTTCATCATTTAACGAATGAGAAATCTCTCTTGGGTCACAACTCCCCGTATTTACCGTGTCGTCAGCATTTTGACTTAAATTTCGGAAGTGACATACAAAATCCTGTAATGAGACATTACCCAATTTCTTTGCACTACGATCCTTTTCATTTATAATATCCCAATATTCTTTTGGTTTGCACTTTTTCAAGGACCTCAACTGACCATGAAGAGTCTTATAATAGTTCCTACTAGTCTTTCTAATAAAACACTTATACTTCTTGGCTTCTACTTTTAACATTTCATCAGCTTCAGCAGATTTCTTTTTACACAATTTATTCTTAATTTTCATATATTCTGATCTCCTGCGTGTACATTCCTTCGAAAACCATGGCTGATTTACTGGCTTAACTTTTTTCTGTTTGGGTGCACATGTATTACAACTTTTCTCTTCCACCATCCCCAAAAACTTTGCAGGGTTTATTAAAACATCACATACACTTTTACACAAGGAATCAATATCATCCTGTTCCAAACCCTGAACGTCAACCTCTTCAAACATACCAATTACCTGATTTTATCTTTTCGGTTTTCTCTCTTATCCTTTAAGACATTATGTTATTTTAATATTTATGAATGAGACACAAGTAATATTTTCTTCATTATTTTCAGATTTCTTTCAATGACTGATGTATAATTGTATTTTGTTAAAATATTTGTTCAAATAATTTGTACAAATTGTTTTATTAAAAAATGCATTTTCTGTATTTGATTAGAGAGAAAACAATACAAAAAATATGTTAAAATATACAAACCAAAAAAAATCAACATTGTGTCCGACATCATCGACACCTGGTTCAACACCATTATTGCCATCGTGATCAACATCGATGACTTGGACATTCTCTTTAATTTTGATCTACATCAATTATCCTTCTGGAATATTCCTTATTCTTGGGGACAGCTTAACAGCCATCAGACTTTTTTTTTTACTACATTTCAAGGACTACATTCTGGACTCATAACTTGGATTCATATTCTAAGGATTATTCAAAAGGAGTTTTTCAAGCCGAAGTACTGTAAGATTTTACCATTAATTGATTGCTTTGACTGAGGATTAACTGCAATACAATTTATTTGTATACAGAAACATCATGGCAATTCTTTAAAAATTAATTCGAAATTTGAATTTTAATTATAGATGAATTATAACCCCAGGGAAACATGCATGCAATATCTTTTGCCCTGTAATTTTGGTAGAAGTTTATACGGCATTTATATTAACGAATTCGACCACCTGCAGGGGCGGCGCTCAGGGCGGGCACAGTGCCCCCTACTGTTTCAAGCACCCCAAAAGTGCCTATTTTATTTCTGAAAATGCCTCCTTTCACTCTGATAAGTGCCCTTTTCTACTACTAAATTTTCTCCTTCTGAAAAGTGCCCATTTTCAAATCAGATAATTGCCACCTTATCTCTCTAATAAATATCCTCTTCTCCTTCTGAAAAGTGCCTTTTCGAATCTAAATATTGCCCGGTTATATGCCCTTTTCTTCTTTGATAAGTGCACTTTTACTTGTGATAAATGCCCCTTTTCACTTCTAATAAGTGTCCCTTCTTAACTTTTGATAAGTGCCCCCTCTTTACTTCCTCTTTACTTCTGATAAGCGCCCCTTGTCAAATTAGATAAGTACCAGCTTGTTTCTCTAATAAGTGCCCTTTCTGATAAGTGTCCCTTTTCGAATCTAAAAATTGCCCCTTTTCTCTCTAATATATGCCCTTTTCTCCTTTGATATAAGTGCATTTTTACTTCTGATAGGTGCCTCTTTTCCCTTCTAATAAGTGCCCCTTTTTTCTCTTCTCATAAGTGCCCCTTTTACCTATATTTCCAACTTCTTTTTCTCTGAAAATGTCCCTATAGTTCGCTCGAAATGCAATCATCAATTTACACCCAACAGAGCTTTGTCCTCACTGGCTCATTTTTTCCGATTGAGGTGTTATATGAAAGGGCAGAAAATGAACTTTCTAGAAATGTGATTATCTCTTTGAAATTCAGATATCGTTGGCCAAACGAATTTTTGGTTGCCCTGCTTCATATTGTCTTTATTCACTCATGCGTGAAGTATGTATCATATGAGTGGCATCAAATGATAGAGGATCCCAGCTTTACAAATATGTGTCATTCATTAATTAAAATTGTGATTAAGAAAAAAAAAAAACTAAAAAAAAAAAAAAAAAAAAAAAAATTGTGATTTTTTTCTGAGACGCACTGTATAATGAAATCAAGCAGATTGCATAACGTATCTTATATAATTATATCGGAGTAATCCTAAAGAAAACGACAGGGTTAATGTACAAATTAAAAGATCATTGGATATTCCCCAAATTGAATTTCATGATGTCATTTTCGCTGTAAATAATGTACAACTCAAGGACCTCATCATTAGACAAAACATTTTTTTTGCTTGCTCGCTCGGACAACTGCGAATCAGGAAACGGTAGGGGTGACCACATCCTCAATAAAAAGGATGAAGGTGATGCTTGATAATAATTATATCACACTGTATGGTAATACCGATGTCACAAAATGGTCTTTTTGTGCTTTATGTTCAACCATTGTTGGTTCCCCACCCGTGCATTTTTTTGTTGCCCCCCCCCCCAAAAAAAAAATAAATAAATTAATAAAAAATAAAACAAAAAATGAAAGAAGCTCCGCGGACCAGCGCGGACCACCAGTTTCAAACCTGAATTTTAATTTTTGCACTCTTACCATTCACATTAATTTATGGCCATTCGAAATCGTTTTTGTGTCTCTGATTTTACACTGTCGACACTCAATTTTTCATTTATGTCAAGGTACTCAAGAGGTTACGGGCTATACTTTTCATTTTCTTCTTTATTTCGAAGCAACCAATTTCAGGCTCCAAATTGAATGAATCCACTTAAAAGAAATCTACTTACCTTCAGGATGCGGTGCCTCATTTTCGACAGAGAAGTTGGAAGAGATGTAAAGTGGTGATTGTGCTGTGTAGTTTAAGTACGAGAAAGAGCATTCCACGGTAGTGTTTTGAATCGCATCTGGAACTTTTCCACTTATGGATGTGTTGTACGTTCCGTCTTCATTCCGAATTTCAAAGCTTTGATGATCATTTATGAATTCTAATTCAGGATATATTAGTGGGTACACGTGGTCCACCGAACAGTTGATGAAAGATGCGTTGGTTTGAATGAAATGTTGTATCAATGGCAAATCCCTTGGTAGCGCTGAAAGAGATTTTTAAATGAGAAAAAAAAATGCTTATATCGATTGCAATATCGTATGTGCCGGACAAATCTTCCCCGCTGTCGACATTGTAGTTTGTACAACATGTTCATGTCCTGTGACAATTCTAGTGGAATTCCAAACTTAAACACTAGGGGACTGTTTCACCAACTAAAATCGGTTTCGGCTTTAAAAATGATTTTAAGATCGAAATCAATTTTAGCTTAAAATTGATCCTTGACAGCTAATTGATCCTTGACAGCTGTTTCATCAAATCGATTTAAATTATTTTTTCATAAATTTGGGAGGGCTATGTGATCGAGACTAGTGAAATTTGTGTCTGTTAATCGCAGCTAGACCACTGCTAGAGGGGTCCCCAAAACGTAAGTAAATTTCGGTTTTGCTTCGAAAAATTTTTGTAGTTGATAATGAACTGTATAATTTTGGGAGAATGAAATAATTTACATTAATTTTTCTGAAGGAAAATTCATAGAGCTAACTGGTATTTGAAATAATAAAGTTTAATACGGCATCCCCGACTGAGTTAGAGATAGGCGAATTGCCCCAGTGTAGGCATTTCAGTCCCATTTATATAAATTCATGCAAGTCAAAGCGACCTTGTCTCCTGACGTAAATATCTTTATCGTTACGTTGGTCTTTGTCGTTAGACTAGTACTTTTCATTAGTAGGAGATCTTCCAATTTGCCACAGACGTATGAATCATCACATTTGATTTAAAAGTTACGAATGGGTCTTCTTGTGCTTATTTCATACAGACCCTAGATGTCAGTTAGACTAATGCCCAACAGTAACAGTATGAAACAGTAACTCAATCAAATTTTGTTTAACTTTAAGAAAATGTCAACGAGACTCGCCTCTTGTTAACAAAATAACAATAACAGTTTAGCCTAGCTACACTAGAAGTCTAGGTTCAAGACTAGTTTACACTGCAGTCTATCTGAAATGATTCCCCATAGACACGGAGGTCAGTAGAGCCAGACGTGTTGGATTGGATATGCAGAATGTATATTACCGCTACTGAGCTATAGCCTAGACTACTACTACTAGTACCATTAAAGCAAGGGTAAGTTTTTTTTTTGTTAACTAGTAGTAATACGTCATGTGTAATCTGGATTTCCAACTTTGATTACGTGGCAAAGAAAACTTGTTTTATTGTTTTGTTTTTTTTTTATTGGGTTCGATTACAAACTAATAATTCCCGGCTCTTAAACTAAGATAAGGTAAGTTAACCGTGACCCCAAATATGTTTCAATTGAAAGTATTGAAACATATTACAACTTCAGCAAGATTGGGGGTTGGGGTGTTGGGGCACTTCCGGCCCGTGCCCCCCCCCCCCCTTTAGAATAAGAACCTTTTTGCTAGTCGGAGAATTATGAAGGGAGACTGGACCCCCATAACCCCCCCCCCCCACACACACACACACACACACACACACAATGAGCGACTTTTCGAGAGCTGGCAAGACCCCCAAAATACGGGTCTACCTTTTCCAAAAGTTGGCAAACCTGCATTTGTGCCCCCCCCCCCTTATACAAAATCCTGGATGCGCCCCTGAGTCTAATATCTGATAAAAGATAGAACTGCAATTGAATATCTATTTTGTGATGGAACAAACTCAAATGGGCATCTGTATGATGTGAAGTAATATCCATTTGTTACACAAATTAAGGCAGCTCTATTCCTTTAGTTCACCAAAGTTTTTTTTTTTTTATATGGGATCACAGTCACAGATTTTTATTGATTTTGAAAATATTTTAAGTTTTATCTTTTGTCAGATTTTCTTCTACTTCAGTTTCTTCAATCATCAGTGTTGATTTATTGAAAGGAACTTGATATTCGATGGACCTCCCCTTTAACCTGTTGTTTAAGAAATAAAAATTCACTGATTTGAATTTGGAAAATCAGGTTTATATTGGTAAGGAATGTGATGAAGTATATAAATAAAGTTCTAATACTAATACACGTATTTCAAAAATAAATACACATGTAGGCAGGTCCAAGGTATTTGGCAATTTGATGTCCCCTATATGTTATCATGAACATGATATTATTTTGGTCTGAGCCAAGATCTAGTCTGAGTCTGCTTATTAAAGGTTTTGGACAAAATAGCTTGTACTTACAAGTGGAACAACATATATTACACTTTTAATTCTTTTGAACATATTTGGAATATATTTGCTATCGAAACATATATATCTTTTCTCAAATCTCATGTTTTCAAATATAGAGGTGTGGCATCTATTGCTCATTCATTGCAACAGGACTTTCATGCTCTAGTTGATGTATATAACTTCAATTTGAAAAAGTTAAACGTTATCAGTTGACATGATTGATTTAATTATCATGTTTTGTGCCTGTCATTTTTGCCACACTCTCCAACAATCTGAAATTAAACACAAAATAAAATCAATTGTAATAGTCTTTATAACAAGTGTAATACTTATCTTAGCAATTCTGAAAATTTAAATGAGCAACAAAGGCAATGTTATGATTTATTTTTTCCTTTGGGGGGGGGGGGGGGGGTAGATAACATGTTTTAGGTAGATAAAATGTTTGTAAGTCAATATTTTAAAAAAAAAAATATTTAAAAAAGCATTGTAAGTAACTGATATAATAAAAGAATATGAAAGTTATAGAATGAAACAAAACAGCACTGCTTTTTGCTTAATTACCCATCGATTCATTTATCGAATTGTGTTATATTTTTCTCATCTTTCCAGACTGCAGAGCCTGGATCACCAGCAATGATCTTCTCGATATGGTCAGTCTTTAGATACTTGGGTAACACCCTCCTTTACCTGCTTCAAGTTGGACCACAACCCTACAGACCTTTCTATATAGGTAACATTTATGCACATTTTGGGTTATCTTTCTCATTAAAAAAAAAAAAACACACAAAAAAAAACGGGGCAGCCGGAGATGCCCCCTAAATATGTCTCTGCATTTGTTTTTTGGAACTAAAACTTCTTTTAAAAGGGTTTTTAAAGATATTTATCTAAAAAGATCAAAATAGATAATTAGATTATTTTCATGAATATAAATCTCCAGATGAGCAGCAATAAACCATTGTGTCTGGCAAATTAGTGCATTGTCAATGTTTGAATATAATTTCTGATGACTACAACTGTGATAATAATGATAATAATAATACATGTAATAAAAAACATTCTTGTATACCACACAATACACTACATAAGTATTTCTCTTTTTGCTTAGGAAGAAAAGGGGAAAGAAGGCAAAGACAAATTAAGTTAATGAGTTCCTTTCATCTTTTTAACGGTTGGAATGGTGTGCTTTAAGGGCAGACTTAAATTTATCTATCTGTAAACATTGTTTCTAAATTTGAAATGGGGTGTGAAGTTACTTATACTGATTTAAACCTACTTATGTTTTTATTATTATTATTTAATTACTCTAAAGTGCAATAAACATATCTTTTCTACTCTTCCAGGGTATAAATTTATTCATGCACCTCGTGAAGGCACACCGGGTGGTGGACTTGCTGTGATTTTCAGAGATAGTTTCCGGAAGATCTCATCCTCTGCCCATGTTGGGGCATCTTTTTAGTGTTTTCGTTGTGATTTCTCGTTTAAAGATAACAAGTGTTCTCTTCGCCTAGTTGTTGTTTATAGGCCTCCTTATAGTGTAAAGAACCGATTCACAACAAAAATGTTCCTTGTTGAATTTGCTGAATATCTTGCAAAAGTAGTAGTATCCCCTTGTAAACTTCTCATAATTGGAGATTTTAATTTCCACTGGGACGAGACCAACAATTCCGATACAAAACAACTGAAGGACATGCTTGAAACTTGCAACCTTTCTCAGTGGGTCTCTGGCCAAACCTAGTAAGTGGCCACACACTTAACCTTGTAATAGCCAATGCATCAGATGACATTATTAAGTCCTGTGAGGTTTCATCAATACTCAGTGACCACTTTGCTGTTAACTGCCAACTTAAGCTTGACAGATGCGATTCAAGATAACAATTCATTACTTTTCGTGCTTATCAATGATATATGATGAATTTTCTTTTTCTCGTGATTTAAGTGTTTCTGGCTTGGTGAATAATGTACCAGAAAACTGAGATGACCTAGTTTCAGAATATGATTCAGCATTGAAGAAATTACTAGACCGACATGCTCCACTTAAATCTAGAACTGTCACTGTAAGGCCTGCAAACAAGTGGTATTCTTCACAATTTTACGAATATTAGAACGGATATGGCGAAAAGCAAAAAGTAGAAATACCAGTGAAGAAGGCATAATAGATGCAAAGAACAAATTTACAGCTCAACGTCTACGAATTGTGAAACAAATTGAGAAGCAAAATCTTCATATTATGAGGAAAAACTTATAGAATGTAAAAAGGTTTTTTCAAGAGTATTAACTCTTTACTTCATCAGAAGTCTCCACCCTGTTTACCATCATATGACAGTGAGATGGAGCTAGCCACCAAATTTAGTCAATATTTTACTTCCAAAGTAGGTATTATCTGTGAAGCACTTGGCTCTTTAAGAGGACAACCATGTAACCAGACAGTCTCTGAATCCTCAGAGCACTCATTGTGTTTTGATAATTTCTCGCCTGCATCCTGCAGTGAAGTTTCTAAATTGATTTTGTCATCGCCATCGAAGTCCTGTGAGTTGGATCCATTACCTACATGGTTGTTGCGGAAGAATCTTGGTCTCCTGGTTCTAGTTATTACAAATATAATTAATTCTTCTTTGAAAAATTGGTACTTTCCCAACCAGTTTTAAGAAATCCTCATTAGATGCTGAAGACCTTAAGAATTATCGTCCTGTCTCCAACCAGAAGTTTATTTCCAGGATACTGGAAAAGGTGGTTGCATCCCGTTTGCAGACTTATTTTAGTGAGAATAATTTTCTTGAGCCCCTGCAGTCTGCATACAAGAAACATCACGGAACTGAAACTGCTCTTCTTAAGGTGCAAAATGACTTACTGCAAGCCATGGATAAACAGCAGGGTATTTTATTGGTATTATTGGACCTGTCGTCAGCATTTGACACAATAGATCACAACATCATGATATCACGACTTTCATCGCTAGGTGTTAAATGCAATGCCTTACAGTGGCTGAAACCATATTTCAGGGTAGGACTCAATCTGTATGTGTGAACGGTACATTTTCTCAATCTGTTCCACTTCACTTCGGGATACCCCAAGGCTCAGTTCTCGGCCCCCAACTTTTTACAATGTATGCCTCTCCAGCTTGTCGCATTGCACATGACCATGGTATTCAATACCATATGTATGCAGATGATCTGCAGTTCTACATTCCATTTGATGTAAACAGTCAGGACGATCAGTTATCTGCCAAAAAACGCATTGAAACTTGTATGTCTGAAATAATCACTTTTACATCTAAAAGCAATCAATCAGAAGTTTATGTTGATCAGATACAAGTTGCTGATTCAGTTATTTCCTCTTTTTCATCTGTGCGAAATTTGGGTGTCATCTTCGATAGCATGATGAAAATGGATATTCAAGTGAAAAGAATTTGTCAGAGTGTGTATAAGAAATGTCTGGAGTATCAGGAAGGTTCTTCCAGATAAGGCAGCTGCTGTAATTGTACATGCATTAATAACATCACGGTGAGATGGTGGAAATTATCAACATCATTTAAAAAAGTTACAATATGCTCAGAATTCCGCTTCACGTATTCTATCAAGAGGTAGAAAGTTTGACCACATAACCCCTACGCTTATTGCACTGCACGGGCTTCCTGTAAAACAGAGAATTGAATACAAAATTTTGTTAACATGGAAGGCAATGCACGGATCTGCCCCTGTGTACATTTCAGACTTGCTGACCCCGTATAATCCTCGAACTAATTTGCAATCTGCAAGTAAATTATCTGCTTGAGAGTCCTCGAACACAATCTCTTCTAGGTGATCGATCATTTACTGCTTGTGCGTCGAGGTTGTGGAATGGTCTTCCTCAAATTCTTCGCTCCTGTGACCAGCTATCCACTTTCAGAACTGAGACATACCTATTTCAGATTGCTTGCAACTAGTCATATATTCTTGTTTTTCCCAGGTAGAATCATGAACAGACATTTTGGTAGTTTTTCAGTCTCAACAGCGCCTTCGATTAGGCGACTAGATATTGGCGCTATATAAATACCCTGATTGGATGATTGGATACTCTTTATCGTCGAGAAATAATGCAGAAAAATATATAATAATAACAAATGTGACCAGGCACGACAAAATCACCAAAAAGTCGCGCTGTGTGATTTTCAGTTAGAGCTCAATCAATGTGTTTTTGGTTGGCATGGTCAATTTTTTCTTTGGCAAAGTTTGGGTATTTCCTGAAAAAGTAATCTAAAGATTTGGAGGCACGAAACAATCCAAAAGTGGTATTTTTGACTTTTTTTTATTAGACTTATGTATGTCTTCTCTGGATTTTGTTGTTTTACTTTTCTTTTTTACGACCCTGAATACTTGTCTTATTTTGATCTCCCATGAATTTCAAACGGAGTAAGTTCTTGCATTGATACTTGCGCACTATGATGAGCAGGATATGACTAATTAGTATGCCAAGTTTTGGAACAATCTGATAATCCCTTCATAGAAATTTTCATTGAGTTCTAATCCTCCTTTTGTCACCTTAGAACAAACCCTTGGAAGTCAGGGTGCTTCAACAGACTGCAAACTTTAAACCCTTACTTCTAAGAAGTAACATTATGAGGGACTGTACATTCTTCTCTTTGGACAGTGAGTTAGGAACATCCAATGCTGATGAGTTATATTTCATTTTAAGAATCAGACCTTAACTAAAAATTCATAAAGGGCGACTTTCTGGTGGTTTTGTGGTGCCTGGTCACAAATGTAGACTTTTAAACACATTTTAATTCATACGTTTTCCACTATTGTTTTTAGAATGTTGTACTTGAATATATTCCTCTATTGAAGTTGATGAATCTATCTTTCTCATCATATTATAGACATAGATTTTCAGTCATGGAATGATTGACACAAATAATAAGTTATTAAAGCTTATAAACAGTAACTTTTATCTTGTGTGTAAGGACTGCAATATTTGTCTTTCAATGAGATAAATGAGGATGAACAAGAAATGAATATTCAAAGTGAGACTGTATGCTTGTCAATGGTAGGAACTATGAAATGATTATATAGAGCAATTTTATGCGAGTGCATTTGTTTGTTTGTCGGAGGGAAATGGTGTTTTTTTTTTGTTACAGGCCAGTATCCCCCATTTTATTGGGGGGGGGGGGCAAAGGAAAGAACAAAAGGAAATATTTGAAATGGCAGATGCCAATAGCTTTGTGATTCCAAAGGGGTGTGTTTGTGTGTGTGACTGTGTGGCAGAGAGGGAGATGGTCTACAAAAATGATGCTCATTGTCGCTGTTGGGGTAGTTGTTTCCTTGCAACAAGATAAACAGAATGATCTGTTGAATAGGGAAATGCCATCATATGAGTTATTGAGTAGAGCAATGAAAAGTAATGAAAACTTTCAAATTTGTCCCTTTTAAAACAGTCATTCAAAGTGTAGCATTTATAGACATAGATTTTCAGTCATGGAATGATTGACACAAATAATAAGTTATTAAAGCTTATAAACAGTAACTTTTATCTTGTGTGTAAGGACTGCAATATTTGTCTTTCAATGAGATAAATGAGGATGAACAAGAAATGAATATTCAAAGTGAGACTGTATGCTTGTCAATGGTAGGAACTATGAAATGATTATATAGAGCAATTTTATGCGAGTGCATTTGTTTGTTTGTCGGAGGGAAATGGTGTTTTTTTTTTGTTACAGGCCAGTATCCCCCATTTTATTGGGGGGGGGGGGCAAAGGAAAGAACAAAAGGAAATATTTGAAATGGCAGATGCCAATAGCTTTGTGATTCCAAAGGGGTGTGTTTGTGTGTGTGACTGTGTGGCAGAGAGGGAGATGGTCTACAAAAATGATGCTCATTGTCGCTGTTGGGGTAGTTGTTTCCTTGCAACAAGATAAACAGAATGATCTGTTGAATAGGGAAATGCCATCATATGAGTTATTGAGTAGAGCAATGAAAAGTAATGAAAACTTTCAAATTTGTCCCTTTTAAAACAGTCATTCAAAGTGTAGCATTTATAGACATAGATTTTCAGTCATGGAATGATTGACACAAATAATAAGTTATTAAAGCTTATAAACAGTAACTTTTATCTTGTGTGTAAGGACTGCAATATTTGTCTTTCAATGAGATAAATGAGGATGAACAAGAAATGAATATTCAAAGTGAGACTGTATGCTTGTCAATGGTAGGAACTATGAAATGATTATATAGAGCAATTTTATGCGAGTGCATTTGTTTGTTTGTCGGAGGGAAATGGTGTTTTTTTTTTGTTACAGGCCAGTATCCCCCATTTTATTGGGGGGGGGGGGCAAAGGAAAGAACAAAAGGAAATATTTGAAATGGCAGATGCCAATAGCTTTGTGATTCCAAAGGGGTGTGTTTGTGTGTGTGACTGTGTGGCAGAGAGGGAGATGGTCTACAAAAATGATGCTCATTGTCGCTGTTGGGGTAGTTGTTTCCTTGCAACAAGATAAACAGAATGATCTGTTGAATAGGGAAATGCCATCATATGAGTTATTGAGTAGAGCAATGAAAAGTAATGAAAACTTTCAAATTTGTCCCTTTTAAAACAGTCATTCAAAGTGTAGCATTTATAGACATAGATTTTCAGTCATGGAATGATTGACACAAATAATAAGTTATTAAAGCTTATAAACAGTAACTTTTATCTTGTGTGTAAGGACTGCAATATTTGTCTTTCAATGAGATAAATGAGGATGAACAAGAAATGAATATTCAAAGTGAGACTGTATGCTTGTCAATGGTAGGAACTATGAAATGATTATATAGAGCAATTTTATGCGAGTGCATTTGTTTGTTTGTCGGAGGGAAATGGTGTTTTTTTTTTGTTACAGGCCAGTATCCCCCATTTTATTGGGGGGGGGGGGCAAAGGAAAGAACAAAAGGAAATATTTGAAATGGCAGATGCCAATAGCTTTGTGATTCCAAAGGGGTGTGTTTGTGTGTGTGACTGTGTGGCAGAGAGGGAGATGGTCTACAAAAATGATGCTCATTGTCGCTGTTGGGGTAGTTGTTTCCTTGCAACAAGATAAACAGAATGATCTGTTGAATAGGGAAATGCCATCATATGAGTTATTGAGTAGAGCAATGAAAAGTAATGAAAACTTTCAAATTTGTCCCTTTTAAAACAGTCATTCAAAGTGTAGCATTTATAGACATAGATTTTCAGTCATGGAATGATTGACACAAATAATAAGTTATTAAAGCTTATAAACAGTAACTTTTATCTTGTGTGTAAGGACTGCAATATTTGTCTTTCAATGAGATAAATGAGGATGAACAAGAAATGAATATTCAAAGTGAGACTGTATGCTTGTCAATGGTAGGAACTATGAAATGATTATATAGAGCAATTTTATGCGAGTGCATTTGTTTGTTTGTCGGAGGGAAATGGTGTTTTTTTTTTGTTACAGGCCAGTATCCCCCATTTTATTGGGGGGGGGGGGGCAAAGGAAAGAACAAAAGGAAATATTTGAAATGGCAGATGCCAATAGCTTTGTGATTCCAAAGGGGTGTGTTTGTGTGTGTGACTGTGTGGCAGAGAGGGAGATGGTCTACAAAAATGATGCTCATTGTCGCTGTTGGGGTAGTTGTTTCCTTGCAACAAGATAAACAGAATGATCTGTTGAATAGGGAAATGCCATCATATGAGTTATTGAGTAGAGCAATGAAAAGTAATGAAAACTTTCAAATTTGTCCCTTTTAAAACAGTCATTCAAAGTGTAGCATTTATAGACATAGATTTTCAGTCATGGAATGATTGACACAAATAATAAGTTATTAAAGCTTATAAACAGTAACTTTTATCTTGTGTGTAAGGACTGCAATATTTGTCTTTCAATGAGATAAATGAGGATGAACAAGAAATGAATATTCAAAGTGAGACTGTATGCTTGTCAATGGTAGGAACTATGAAATGATTATATAGAGCAATTTTATGCGAGTGCATTTGTTTGTTTGTCGGAGGGAAATGGTGTTTTTTTTTTGTTACAGGCCAGTATCCCCCATTTTATTGGGGGGGGGGGGGCAAAGGAAAGAACAAAAGGAAATATTTGAAATGGCAGATGCCAATAGCTTTGTGATTCCAAAGGGGTGTGTTTGTGTGTGTGACTGTGTGGCAGAGAGGGAGATGGTCTATAAAAATGATGCTCATTGTCGCTGTTGGGGTAGTTGTTTCCTTGCAACAAGATAAACAGAATGATCTGTTGAATAGGGAAATGCCATCATATGAGTTATTGAGTAGAGCAATGAAAAGTAATGAAAACTTTCAAATTTGTCCCTTTTAAAACAGTCATTCAAAGTGTAGCATTTATAGACATAGATTTTCAGTCATGGAATGATTGACACAAATAATAAGTTATTAAAGCTTATAAACAGTAACTTTTATCTTGTGTGTAAGGACTGCAATATTTGTCTTTCAATGAGATAAATGAGGATGAACAAGAAATGAATATTCAAAGTGAGACTGTATGCTTGTCAATGGTAGGAACTATGAAATGATTATATAGAGCAATTTTATGCGAGTGCATTTGTTTGTTTGTCGGAGGGAAATGGTGTTTTTTTTTTGTTACAGGCCAGTATCCCCCATTTTATTGGGGGGGGGGGGGCAAAGGAAAGAACAAAAGGAAATATTTGAAATGGCAGATGCCAATAGCTTTGTGATTCCAAAGGGGTGTGTTTGTGTGTGTGACTGTGTGGCAGAGAGGGAGATGGTCTATAAAAATGATGCTCATTGTCGCTGTTGGGGTAGTTGTTTCCTTGCAACAAGATAAACAGAATGATCTGTTGAATAGGGAAATGCCATCATATGAGTTATTGAGTAGAGCAATGAAAAGTAATGAAAACTTTCAAATTTGTCCCTTTTAAAACAGTCATTCAAAGTGTAGCATTTAATGCTTAGTATTATTTTTACGTAAAGAAATGTAGGCCGGTATGAAAAAGTCGAGCTGAAAGGGAAAAATGGGAAGTAAAATGATTTTACCCCAAAGGGGCAATTTGGGAATTAGCACATCCTTTGGACCTCCCGTGTGCCATTGCAAATGAAACTAAGTAGTACTGAAATCATATCACAAATTTAGTAATGATACATGATAAAGTGAGTAGACCACTCATTAACGAGGAGACTTTATTCTATTCTATAGTATTGACCTTGCCTTTGATGTCACCAAACCAGAGAGTCATTGCCATTAATTTTGTTGAGCATTATCCACTTTCAAATAGTTGCGCATGGTCAAATTGAAGTTAGCGAACATTTAAGCTTTAATTCTGCTGAACATGAGATCAATAATGACCAATAATGCATTAAAATTGATCTGTGCATATCTTAAAATCGACGAAGATCACATCCTAAGTTAAAAATCGATTTAAAATTGATATCAATTCTAAATACTTCGATGAAACAGGCCCTCAAACCTAAAATCGATTTTAAGTGCCTAGAATCGATTTTAAGCACTTAAAATCCATCGGATCGAGTTTAAGATCAATTTTAAGGATTGATGAAACACCCTCAGTTGCTACACCAACCCTATAGCCCATCCTAAAACCAATCTAGAACCAACCTAAAAACTCATTGTAATCAACATGATCAATATCCTTAACGAAACCAGGGGCAAATGTCAACAAAGTAAAATTCCATACATGTCATATCGCCATGGTCTAGAGTTACCCTTCATGTTCATCCCTCATAGTCTGGGAGCCTGTCCCGAGATAGTCACCCAATTTTACCCATAATATCTGACCCTGTTAAGTTACTTAGACTATCTAAATCAATGACAAAACGGTTGTCAGCCTGACCGTAGCCGCCGGGTTTAGCCCCCAGAGCCCCCAAAAGAGTCCCAAAAGTCAGGTCGCTTTCACGCCATCTCCTTGTCAGTAGGAAGTAGTATGCCTGGACATTACAAAACACACAACACTGACAAAAATCTGTCGGGATGGGGTGTCAGACAGCGCCTAAAAATTAAGGTACATTTTTTCCCCTTGAAGCCCAGGGACGAAATTTTGTCAGAAGGAAGAGCTATAGATGTACATTCCAAAAATATTAAAACTGACAAAATTTTCCATCGCGAAGGGGGTGACAAACCCCCAGAAATGAAAACCCCAAAGTGCCCGGCTTTGACCACGCCCCCAGGTAACCTGTATATAAAGAAAAACCGTTTACTTACCTTCTGACTATGATAATTCAAAAAACGCCTTATTCAATTCACTTAAAATTTTCAGGCAGTGGCGTAGGTCGTGCCCCCCCCCAAAAAAAAACACGAAGTGTTCCATGCAGTAGGTTGGGGGGGGGGGGTTATGGGGCATAAACGCCGATTAATTTATATTAAATATTCCCTCCCCAAGAAAAAAATAATAATTGTTCCATTCCCTCATCTACAACGCTACTCTACTTAATATTCACCTGGATTTAAATTAGAGAAAACGTTCATCGTAGGCGCACGCTTACCATAAACTGTCACATTTTTATCACTTGCCAATGCCTTGGTCTCTTCTGTAGAATCCACAATACACATGTATTCTCGTTCTCAAAGGAGACATTTTTGATCTCCAATGAGAAGTCGCAGTCAAAGTGTATCCCCCCCCCCCCCCCCCACACACACACGCCATGATTCTATGGGTTGGTCGTCACTCTTGAAGGAGTCAGTGTTCTTTCTCCTGTACCAGAGAACAAAGGACCCGCTGCCTATAGTTGAATTATGACTACAAGGCAACCTAAGGCTCCTGACATATTGCACAACCGATGTGTATGCACATTTTACCTTTCCTACAAGAGACAATAATGTTTTGCTATGATATGAATTCATATAGCATTCATATTTAAAACTAAAATAAAATGGGATGAGCCCTATTATCGGCGTTTTGGTGGACTTACAGATATTCATATGGCATTTCAACGGTATTATTTACCTTCATATTTCATTTGCGCGGTAACATTAAAAGCAAATAATAAGCCTAGTTCGACTTCATGAACGGTGACTACAATTTGGATAAAGTGATAAAGAATATTAAAAATGGTTTGGCAGTATGATTTTTGAAAAAAAAAAATGTTTAGCTATGTTAGCCCTTACTTACAGAAATATCTTCTAAAAGGTCATGCACCTTACATTCTCCCTAAGTCAACAATTCTTCATAAATTACGTCCGAAATTAAGTCCGAATTTCACGGAAGCAGAAGTTCAGAAGTCTTTTTTTAAAGATGACCGGCTGTGACAGACGCCACCGTTTCGCATAGCCGTCTTCCAAAATCATAATTTTGGTGAGTTTTTTTGACTTAGAGACATATTATTTTGTACCATACCTGAACTTTCATCTTAGAATTACTTGTGTGCTATTTTTCTGTGATTTTGTTCATTTCCACATGTGCAAAACCTTGCTGATGTGGTTCATGACTTGGGAGTGAGTTTTAAGCTGGTCACTTAACAGTATTTCCATATACCCATACCCCGAGAGTTTCCCGATAGGGGACACTACGACACCCTAGTCCACTCTTTTTCCTTTAAAGTAGAACTTTAATGATTTTAAAAATTGGCTTAATACTTATTATTGCATAGATGGCATAAATTAAACAAGGTTATCCAAATTCAACGCTTGGAAACATTTTGAAGTAATGATTATTATCAATTATAAAACGGTAAAATACAGCCCCCGATATAGCAGCTGAAGAGCTCCTCGAACGCTCCTGAGATATGTGACGACACACCATGGACCAGTCCTGTCTAAGCAGACGATGTCCCATAACATCTTACACATTTTTCAGAGCCTATTTTGTCATCTCCTCTTCACTTATTTCTCTTCCTTCACTAGCGTCAGTCTTAATGTTAGTCTGTTGCCTCACTCTTAACTTCGTGTATGGTATTATTTTGATGAAAAATGCAGCGTTAAAAAAATAAAGGAATCAGTCACTTGTAAACAAAATAAGACGCCATTGTATTTTCATCTGCTTGCACCGGGGCATGTTCGGCGTTTCAAGAGGGAACGAATACCATCCTGCTATTATTCGGAGGGCTTTTCAATTTGAAAGTGGGGTTTATTTCATTGATCATTGACCCTTCTCCTGTGTATTTACAATCAAACGGTTTTAGCTATCAGAATCAGTTTCACTTTCCCTTTATAATGGTGTGAAATAAGGTCATGTTTAAATATACCAAACTCTTTATAATTTGATAAATAATTGCATTGCAATTACGTTCATTCATTATAGGACGTCGTCTGCTTAAGCAGGATCGATCCCGAGTGTGACGACATCAAAACATCGCTATATTTCTGGCGAATCCAGATGCTGAGAAGAGCTTTTATTTGTGTTGTTTTTATAATCATCAGATACGCAGTTGATATAAAACTCATACGATTGCCATCTGTAAGCTTCCCAGTTTCTAGTGATACATTAATTGCCATATTTGTGATTTTCTTTGAATATCTACTTTAAGCAATTATGGCGAGTGTTAACGCTCGACTGAACACCGGGGGTACCACACGCAGAGTTCCCCCCGTCTTCTTCAAAAACAGTGATTTGTTAGAGAGTGGAGATGAAGTGTCTGTATACGAAGTATGTCTTGCTGCTGAGCGAGTTTCTAGTGATTCTACTATCGATGGCGCACAGAGAATTCGAAATTTTTGGCGCATTTATCAACTGGATCAAAAGGCAAGACAGAAGCTTCTCGTAAATGGTTTAGCACTGAGAAGTCAGCAGATAGATCGTATCGATGATAACCCATACCTACACACCAGCGACAAACCTACCACAAACGTTTTCATTAGTGATGTACCTCTCTCAGTTGCCAACAAAAAGGGATTAAAACCAGGTACTGAAGTGAAGTACGAGTGTGCAAGAGATTGTGACGGCAAGCTAACGCTGAAAATATTTTATATGTGGAGAGTCAATATGGTTACTTAATATTTATGCTCAAAATATTTTGACATCCAGGAGAGAATTTTTCAAATCATGGTTTGAATTCCTGGACAATCATATCCTTCCTTGTGATGGAGTTATATTCAACGGCGATTTTAGTACTGTTTTAAACTATAAACGTGACAAAAAGGGCGGGGTTTTAAAAGATTTATCAGATGCTATTTACTTAAGTGAACAGTGTGTTAAGAGAGTTTACTCATCAGCAAATGAGCCAGTCTCTTATTGAAACGATAATATACTATTTGTTAGTGTCAGATTGGTTGAAGAATAACATCGTCGTATCCACCATGATGGGATGATTTTTATCTGATCATAACCCAGTATTGTTGAAAGTGGAGTTTAAAAAATAGAAGAGGAAAGGGCTCATGGAAAATAAATAACTCTTTATTAGAAGATTCGGAATACAAGAAAAATATATTTGACTTAGTAGAAAACCTTTGAAAGAATATTTGTCATCAAGAAGTTGATAAGAGATTTCACTGGGATTTATTTAAAAAAGAAGGAAAACAAATGGCAGTAGAATGTTGCATAGATAAATTCAATTAAAAAAAGATGAGCATTTATATCTCCTAGAGATACTAGATGTTAATAAAGTGAAAGTTTATCCGATGAGCGGAAACAAGAAATAAAAGATATAAGGGGAGAGTTGAATAGCCTGTACAATTAAAAAGTTCACGGAGCATTGGTTAGATCAAGGATAAAATGGTATGAAGAAGGAGAGCGTGACAACAAATCTTTTTCTGGGTCTTGAAAAAAAGAAATTATCAACAGAAAAATTTGTTTAAAGTTGAACACAATGGTAAAATTTACAGAAGTTAAACTGATATTTTGACAGCTGAAGTGAATTATTTTACTGAGCTTTATTCACAACACGACAATAATAAAAATAATAATGTAAACGACTATTTAAACAATATTCATATGGAAAAATTTCCTAATGACAAAAAGGTAATGTGCGATAACGCATTGTCGTTCTTTGAATGTAACAAAACTATTCAGAATTTCCCATGCTCCATTACATTAATAAAGATGTTGAAAAAAATCATCTTTAATTTTATATGGAACGGGCGAGAAAGAATAAAAAGAAAACTATGATTGGTAACACTGGAAGAGGCGGAATAAATATGCTTGATTTTGTCATGCAAAGTAATGCACTGAAAAAAATGTTTGGTTACAAAAACTATATGAAAACAACGATCATAATTTTCGAAATTCTTCCAAATCTACATCTCAATTGTTTTGGAGTAAATGCACTTGTTCTTAAAATGTATTTTGAAAAAAGAAGATGAATTGCCTGAAATTAAACAACTTTCATTATTCTATCGCCAATGTAAAACAGCTTGGAAAATATGTAACAACACGTCCTTTTTCTGTAACACGGCTGAAAATATAAGGCAGCAGTTATTATGGGGTCATACACATATCAAAAACAAAAAGAAGTGTTTTTATTGGAAACACTGGATATGTGCTGACATTCTCGTTATTGGAGATATTGTAAATAAAGACGGACTAATTGATTTTTCATGTATTGAATCCAAATTAAAGAAGAGAGGAAATTACTTATGTTAATCGAAGTTAATTTGGAATTGTATACCTGAAAAATGGAAACAAAAATTTGCTTCAAGAAAAAATTCAAAATAATGATTCCACTGTAAGCTATTTTCATTCAAAGAACCAAAATCCTGTTTTACATATAAAACAAAGTACAAACAAGAATGTCAAACTTTCCAAACAATTATAAGATAGTTTAATAGATTAAAAAATCATTACCCCTAATGTTGAACAATATTGGTCATTATATTTCAGAAAGAACCCGAACTGGAACAAAATTTGTAAAAAAAAAAGGTTACTTTGAATAAGGAACTTTTGAACCCAATTTATTATTTTTTTTTTGTTACATAAGCTATTGATGTCTAATGTTTTAAATTGTATGAATCCCCACTTTGTTTTAATTGTAATACTGTAGAAAATATTATTATTTGTTTTATGATTGTTATATTTCAAGACTTCTTTGGAGTAAATTTAGTAAATTTTGTGTTGATATGGAAGTCACTGTTAAAAATGTTGAAATAAATTATGAAAAAATAGTAATAGGTAGACAAGGGCGAAGTGAATGTAAGCATATTGTTCTTTACAATGTATTGATTGATTTAGGCACACATACAATATTTAAAGAAAAAACAAAATTTAATTTTAAAAGGATTCAAAAATCCAAAAGGATGTGTTCTGGTAAAAAAGTGAAAAGAAAATGACAGAACTTAAAGGAGTACTCCGACCTGAAAATAATATTACTTGAATGAATAGAGTAAAATTAAACAAGCAAAACACTGAAAATTTCATCGAAATCCGATAAAAAATAACAAAGTTATTGAATTTTTAAGTTTTGCATTATTTTCGGACACAGTTCTATGCATGTCATCATGAATACGTAATGAGTGAGCTGATGATGTCACGTCCCCACTTTCCTTTTTGAACTATATTATATGAAATCTTCGTTATTTCATTTTTTTTTATAGATGTCTATAAAAAATATCTCCCTTGTAACAAAATAAGTTACAGCAATGATGAACTTACACATTAAATAAGGAGTCAGTCCTTTTAATTATAGGCTTTGAGCAGAAAATTTGAATAATTGCAATTTCATATAATAAAATACAAAAGAAAAGGTGGGGATATGAAATCATCACTCATTCACTACATATTCATGATGACGTGCACATAACTGTTTTACCCAAATAATGCAAAATTTAAAAATTCCATAACTTCATTATTTTTCATCCAATTTCGATGAAATTTTCAGTGATTTGTTTGTTTAATTTTACTTTATTTATTCAATTCATATTAATTTCAGGACGGAGTACCCCTTTAAATACTGAATATTATGTAAAACGAACTTCTGTTTGAAACATTTTGAAATTAATGTATCTGTTATGTTTTGTTATGACATGTATATGTATGCAAGTATAATGTAATTAAAAAAAATGGTAATCAGTAATAATGTACCGTACAAATGCATTACAAGCTAATCAAAACAATTAATGAGAACACGCTAAATAGAATGAATTATATTCATAAGTTGTCATTTGTCTTCCATTATTTTTAAATATATAACTACAGGCAACCGAGCATTTTCTTCGGAAAGTGAGAGTTGAAAATAAAGAAATTGACACTTTCCAATAACATCAGCAATAGACAGACCAATGCAATTTAACATGTACATGTATTCAAAACACTTACCATAAACCATCAGCTTGGCTTCGTATTTCCATGAATATGGTTCACTGTTAAGAGTTATTTGACATTGATACAGTCCTTCGTCTTGGATAGTTGTATTGTAGATGACCAAGGAAAAATCTGTGCCAATGCCATAGTTGTAAGTAGTATGGGGTTGTGAAGTACCATCCCATGATATCACAGCAGGGTCACCATTCTCAAAGATATCATCCCGACTGCTTTTAAACCACTTTACTCGATGGAACTCATCATCAGGTATATCGTGCTTGCAGGGGAGTCGGCCATCAGTGTGTTTTTCGGTGTACTTTTCATCATCGAATCCGGACGTGATGTCTTTGAAGCCCGGAAAATGGAACAAGAGAAATAAGTAACTGTTATTTCTGGAAATGACATAGGCCTACATGTGTACGGATAACAAAAGTTGATTCAATCATGTCCACGTTTTACTGAACTACTAGTGTTGATTGAAATAAGCATTATGATGTCATTCAGTGGATACAGAGCAAACAATATGTACGCCATCCCCATCCCCTATGATGTTTCCTGCCTTATGCGTACAAGCAAGCCGTGGAAGCACTCAGATGGCAAAACGACAATCAAACTGGCTCTTTGCAGTCTAATAAGGCTCCCATTTTCTCCCATGGCAAGAGTGACAAATGTCATGTTTCGGCACATGAAAATAGTGGATTAAACCTACACGGGGAATAGTGGCTTACACAGATGAAAGGAAACTGCTATTAAATCGCTCAGATAAGTTCGTAACTGTGTTCCTCGGGGAAAAAAGAAGAAGAGAAAACACTTAAATCCATTGTAATAAACAAAGATGATTAAATCATTCATAAATGCAAAACATTCTAGACATTTTAAGGTTTGATTGTTTTGGTAATCCGTATAATAGTTATGTGATTTGGCATGACATGAATCAGGACTTGATTCATTCATTACCATGCACTTCGATTTTTGGCAACCGTTTCCAAACGGAACTGAAAGTTCAAGGAGTTTCTGATGGATATTTTGGGGCAATTCCAAGCCTTACGGAATGACATTCACAAAGTATTTTCAAGTTTGAAAGAACAATATTATGAACATCGTAAAGAATATCTGGAAATTAATAGTACCATACATAAACTAATATGGTTCTTTCACAACTGTTGGGTTTCATGTCAACCATTCAACAAATGAAATATTGAATAGTGTATTGCTTCGTTACGGAATGACACAAAAGGGACATGAAATTTCAACCAGAATAAACATTGCTCAAACTCTGTGAACTTTAAATATGTATCCGGTTTTCAGGATTGATGTGTAGTACGTTAGCTTTGATATGTCACCATGTTCCTGGAAATCAGTTTGAAAAAAAATTGAAGTATGATGCAAAATATGAAATGAGACAGCGTTAGTTAAAACATAGATTGGAACAAAGATTGAGCAAACAATTTGATAATTTTTGATCACCTAATATTTCTGTGTTAAATATAGATCTGTTAGATTTCATAAATTTACTATAATTTATGCAAATTATATTCATAAATTCATATTTTAGTTAATAATTAGATTTTCGAAAAGCTATGAAGAGTATAAATTTCTGTAAAATGCTTCTAACAAGGTTAACAAGGCATCCATATCGATTTCATCATTACATCCATTTTATACTGCATGCCTTTTTATTGTTTTATGAATATCTTAAGTAATCTATTGTTTTTCAATATTCACAATATGATTTTTTTTTCTGATACTATCATCTAGATCAATATCCAGATTTAAATACAAGACAATCAAAGCCGTAGAGGAGAAAATACAACTCATTAGCGGATGGAAGAAGAAAACAACATTTTTCCATTTGTTTTGTACACAAAACCCAAAATATCCAAATCATTAAATTCGATATAATTTCCATACTGGAAAGTGAGGTTATCATCTCTACTTCAGTAATGTATAGGTTCAGGGTAAAATTAATTATACCAAACTGAATTTAATGTCATTCCGCAACATTATTTTGTTACGGAATGACATAATTATATCATAATTCATATTTAAATTATTTTTTCATACCACATTTTGTAAGTATTTGATACCTTGATTTACCTATTAACTTTTATAACAAAATGATAGTCCTTTATATAAATAATTTTTTTAAATTATATGTTTGGGGCATTAAGGAATGATAATGTATTGGAGTTTAAGTTTCCTAGGATACTGAAGTACGAGCAATTTTGCAGAACTGAAACTAAAGCTGTTCTTTGTTACTATGTTATTTAAACTTTGTGTATCAAAAGTATTTTAGCGAATAGGTCATATTTATATGAACCTAATTACTCTTCTCTTACAATTTATCATAACTGATATCAAATACTGATTTTCAAGATAATGTGACTTATTTATGCAAATTTTCATTAGTGAAAATGTCTAAATTTTATCACATTATGAAAACATGGATATTTACCTCTGATTTGAAATTTTGGGTTCATGTCCTGTTTAGCTTCGGATTTCCCTTTGGCTAATTAGAGAGGATTGCCGTGTTCTAATGTAACTGAATGTAACTGAAGCCCTGTTTAAACAGACCTTGTCCGGACAATGTCGCGACAACGTTCTGACAATAACCTACGGTAACATTCCTCAATTAGGCAATTAAAACATGGGTGACAGCCCCACGCACCGTCTTAACAGACACACGCTGAAAACCTTCCCCTAGCAGGTTTCCATAACAACATATACCTGACTTGCCGGTCGCGCGCAAGATTCGAACCAAACGCGGGAAATGTGATCTAGTGCCTTTTCAAAGATTTTATTTAAGTCAAATTTTTCATAATTTCAATTGAATTATGGGGAAATTTATTTGTATTCTATATAGTATGCATGCATTCTCTTTGTTTGCTTGTTTGCTTTTTATTTCTGCGTTCTAATAACATACAGTAGATCGAATTTTTACATAAGTATTACATAAGTAAAAAAAACCATGTACAATAATAGTATACAATAAACATAAGACAAATCATACAAACAAGATTAAGGAATATAATAGACCTATGTAAGAGACCGCCATCGTGAGCGGTTAGGCTGGAAATGGATGGCGGGCTCGTAAAAAGGATTAGGCGACATAATTTTCTTGGTAAAACTGAGTGATCAAGTGGGTGCAATAAGCCAGTTCGGGGTTAGCGCATGGTACAAATGACCCCAAATATCCACAGATATTTTAGACATGGAGGGTCCCTTTATATGCACTTCAGAAAAATAACTCTGGGAGTGATAGAGGTGCCTCATGAATAGCTTTTGTTTCCCCCTTTAAAAAGAATACTTCCACCTGGATATCATGGAATGCACCATTAGTGCGTAATTGAGCACATATAGAATATTAGTGTCAGTGGGTTTTAGAATTTGGTACAGATGACCTTTATCTGCTCATGCTCAGATTGCAACCCCGAAGTGGCTTATTAGTACGGTGCAAATAGTAGATGCTAATTTAAAACGTGGGCACGTATGAGTGTAGTATCTTTCGTTTAAATGTAGCTTTCAAGGAGTAGATGGTTGAACAAGATTTTATGTTATCGGGAAAATTATTCCAAATGTCCGGACCAGAATGTCTTACAGATTTGTGTGTTATTGATAATTTGGATTTGTAAGATGGATATTTCCAGAAATGCGAGTAGGTTAGGAATGAACAGAACTATTAAACTTAAACATGTTATCAAAGGATGGTGGAAGTTTATTATTAATGTACTTGAACATTATGACTGCTACTTGAATAGTATTCAAGTCGAACATTTTTAGCATTTTAAGTTTATGGATTAATGGGTCAGTGTTAGTTAAGAAATGCGATCCGTTACAAATACGTATTGCTCTCTTCTGTAGTTTAAAAATAGAATTTATTTTTGTCGAACCACAATTAGGCCATACAATGTTACAATATGTTATATACGGGAGAACTAGCGTATTATATAATAGGAATAAGGTTCCATAGGGTAGAAGAAACTTTAGCTTGGAAATTATACCAATGCTTTTAGAAATGCATATTATTACGTGGTGTAAATGGTCATTCCAAGTCAAAGTTTCATCTATAATTACTGCCACAAATTTGGACTTTCCTTTTCTACTGGCATATCATCGATTTTAATATATATTGGTGTGTCTGTATTATGAGAATGATGTTTAAAATACATGAAGTGAGTCTTTTTTATATTAATCGAAAGTTTATTGCACTTAAACCAGTTTGATACTGTGTTAATTTCATAATTCAAAGTATTGGTTAAGGAATTAAGGTCTTTGTGAGGGCAAAAGATATTTGTGTCGTCGGCAAAAAAGATGTATTAATAATATCATTGACATAAAAAAGAAATAGTAGTGGGCCTAAGATGGAGCCTTTGGGGACACCGCACAGTTTGGGATTAGCCTTTGACAGGCCTATGGCTTTTGTAAATCCCGCAAATTTGTATTCTTTTTATGTTATGCCTGTATACTCAACCAATGTATTTATGTATGTATGTTGTCATGTTTTTTATGCAAATGTGAAATAAATGAATTGAACTGATTCAAACAGAAAAATCAAAGTCATTCCAAATCCGTGTTTTAGCATGATAACTCATGCCAGCTGGAAATCAAAAAGCATGCATAATCCCTGGGAATTATGCCTTGTCTTGTCTTGCCGTAGACGCCCACAATCGAAGCGTTGATTATTATGGCGCTAAGGATGTAGAACTGATTGGGATGTGCAGGTGTACCACTACACCGGGGTTTCCCCTACACTTAATCGAATAGTGCAGTGGGTTCTTAACGTGCAAAGGTGGTGACTGTCCTCTACACGGTGCCGCCAAATAACGTCCTATCCGAGGGACGGAGTGTTTTCCACTGTAACATAGCCTGCATCTATGAAACAAGGGAGGGGCACGTTAACACACAACGCAGGCTTCAGTCATCCGCCCTGGTAGATTCGAACCCACGATCTTTGGTTCGACATGCAGACGCTTTACCGACTGAACACACTCACCCTCATATGCGGGGCATATTCCACTTATTGAATCTTTTTTGAGCTTTGTGATAGTCTCAAATTACATTAAGTCACATTTCCAATAAATTCAAGGTAATACTGAGGGTTCTATAATCATCCTTTAAAAAATCCGTGTTTTATGTGTTAACCCTTTGGCAGTAGGCAGTAGGCATAGTCCCGGGGATTTATAGTGGCATTTATTGAAAATAAAGTTCAAGAAATGTTTTTTGAACTATCCATCCTTACTCTCGTGCAAAAATTAGATTTTAAAAAGATAGAGAAAAATATGAAATATCAAGAAAAAATGAGACATCTCTTTGCGTGTTATACCTATGGCGAACGTATCTTCCGAGCTATTTTATTTAACACAGCAATTTACGCTTGCCGAATGTATTACGGAAGTACGTACGAGTAATTTGTCTTGACACTATTGAAAGTCTTTGGTTTTACCTGTTATCAGGACCAGGTGAATTAAGGCTACAGAGTACAATCTCCATTCCATCCTCAAATTAACAAATATGTCAATCTTAGACTAGAGCGTTTTCACGCTGTTGATGGCTGGTATGTGCTGAGCAGATATGTCAAAATCGTTATTACTGCTTCGCGCTTTTGTATATCACCTTGTTTTCAGTCTATAACGAAAAGAGAGGTCCGTAAAAATGGCATGTTCATTGTATGATGGATCAAAGATGCCGCTCCCCGTCATGTTTATTTTAGAGCGCGGGTCAGACCTAACCGATAGTGATAACGAGATGTTCCATTAAAGATGCATCCTACTGCTACCCCACTATTATCGTACAAGAGCATACCCACACGTACACATAGTCTAGTTCTGGACGTATGTAATTTTTCAGTAAAACAACTTGTGCGTGCACCCAGGGAAGAACGGTACCCGCGAAGTCCACTGGTTCACACTCAGAAACATACTTCCAGCAAAGAGTATAAACATGAAGAGTGGTTACATGGTAAATTAAGCACGCGTGCATATTGTGGTGTGCTCGTATGGCTCCTTCACGCCCACATGACGTCACAAACTATTGTATGTGTTGTATGGCAGCTGAGTTTATTTTTGGCTAAAAGTAGTCCCTGGGATTTATGAGGGGGATATTTAACTAGTTGAGCCTAAATTGTGCCCTTTCAAAGACTGAAATTTTATTTAAGTCACATATTTCATAATTTCAATGGAATTATGGGGAATTAAAGTCATTCCAAAATCCCTGTTTTGCGTGTTAACCAATGGCATCGAGAAGGCCAAAAACATGCATAGTCCCTTGGATTTATGTTGGGCATATTCCACACTTTGAGTCTTTATTAAGCTTTTTGATAGTCTCAAATTACATTTAAGTCACATTTCCAGTAAATTCAAGGTAATCATAGGATTCTATAATCATCCTTTAAAAATTCCGTGTTTTTATGTGTAAACCCTTTGGCAGTAGGCAGTAGGCATAGTCCCGGGATTTATAGTGGCATTTTTGAAAATAAAGCTCAATATTTTTTTTTTTTTAAATATCCATCCTTACTCTCGTGCAAAAATTAGATTTGAAAAAGATAGAGAAAAATATGAAATATCAAGAAAAGATGAGACATCTCTTTGCGCGTTATACCTATGGCGAACGTATCTTTCCGAGCTTTTGTATTTAACACAGCAATTTACGCTTGCTGAATGTACTACTGAAGTACGTACGAGTGATTTGTCTTCACATTATGAAAAGTCTTTGCTTCCTGTACTCTCCAGTTGTTTCGGAGAGTGAATCAAGCGAATTCGCGCACAAAGTTCTACGCTAAGTGCACGCACAAGGGGTTTTACGGAAAAAAAATAATTACATGCCTCCAGAACTAGACTAGCGTACACACAACAATTCTTTAACCAGTCTTTTTCTGATCGTATTCAGAAGCGAGGACACATTATTAGAGCTCACCTTCATGTATAATTGAAAATCGTTATCATTCAGGTATGACCAACCCTGTGCGATGGAGTGCAGAACGATGTCGATGGTTCATACACAATAGTTTATCGCACAATCACGCAGAACTTCTCATGAATAAACATACACATGAGCATGAGGGAATCTCTCATTGGTCTATTTAGTCATGACAATAGCCAATTAAATGAACAGTTGGTAGGAAAATTTCTGGACTGATCCATTCCTTTAGAAGGGTCAGAAATGGTAGAGACATAGCAAAATATGATTGCTTTAATAAAGGACCAGGTTTGTTTGGCTAGTCATGTGGACGACACAATCCAACGCATCGCATCCCTCAAGCTGTAAGCAGAGACGGTATGCACCTTGTCCGACAGCAATGCTGTGACGACAGAAGCCTGAAAGTAGACTCCCCATTTGGCTGGCGACGGTCATGCATCCACTGCGTTTTGTGGTGCTGGTATCGTTGAAGAAAAGATGCTATTGTGATGCAGTTTTACAATGCACATTAGAGGGCGTTATTCCACAATTAGCCACAGAGCCATACTCAGATGGCTTTGAATAAGTCACAAAGGAAGAACATACAAATAAACACCCCATTTATGTGCAAGAACATATGCTGTTACAACTTTCCTTATATGAACAAGAGGTGGCGTTATTCCACTTGAAATTCAAAACCGCCGATTTCATTGCTATCTTTTGCAATTCTGCCTTCTAGTTTGGGCTGCACAAAATTGTGGTAATAATGGAATGGGTAAATTTACAGATGAGATATCGTTTTAGCAATTACATGCTCTAAATTGTTTTAAACGCCGGCAAATATTCAGATTTTCCATGTGATGTCAAATTTTTCGACCGTAGACCGAGAATGAAGTAAATTTACGAGAAAAATGCTCGATTTGGAGTGGATATAATTTTATGCGATATAAAACCACAAAGTGCATGCATTGTGTTAAATAAAATCTAAGGAATATATCATGTTACATAAAGCTGTCTCATATGTATCTTCTCATGTGACCTCTCTCGATTAAGCCTTCCATGTCAATGTGTCCAGATATATAGGGTAAGTGCATGGAAACTAGACGCGAAGGACAATACTTCTTTTGTAGGCGATATACCGTGTAAAAAGGTTGTTCCTTACCAAGCATGCATATGTTCTTGTACACATAATAAATTAGGAAGTGTCATGTTCATTTCAGCCTTCCAAGCCGGGCATTGGTTTATAATTACTTTAAAAAAGAAAACCAGAGGGCGCTATTCCACAAATATTCCAGAGCGGCTCAACTCCGCTTCTGTATCCGAATTTCCCTGGGGAAATTTCCGGCGGATCAAAAGTGCACACTGCTCCCGTTTTTTATGTATTAGCCTATGAAGCCGAAATTTGTTCAGTGTACCAGCGAGAATCAGATTTTGGCCTGCGCGCAGCGCGTACAGTTATTGAAATTATAAATTTGAATATTCATGAGTTTTTTATAACTTATTAACATAAAATTGAACTGTACTTGGGCTCTACTGTACTTGTGCAGCCAAAATGAGCGGAAGATGATGAAGAACAAGAAGAAAAAGAAGAAGATAAAGAAGAAGAAAAAAAGAGGAAGGAGAGGAAGAACAGGAAGAGGAAGAAGAAGAAAAAGTAGATGAAGGAAGAAAAAAAAAGAAGAAGAAGAGAAAAAGAGGACGAAGTGGAAGCAAAAAAAGAAGATGAAGAAAAAAAGAAGAGGAAGAGGAAAATGAAGTGAAAGAGAAGAAGAGGAAGAAGAAAAAAGAAAAAGAAAAAAAGAAGAGGAAGAGAAAGAGGAGGAAGAAGAAGAACAAGAAGAAGCCCTCCTTCGATATTGAAGGATTATGGAGTCCAGTTTCCCTACATAAATATCTGACAAGCAAGAAAACAAAACAAAAATAAAAACAAAAACAAGAAAAAAAGTTTCCGTTCTATAAAGATGGGGGGGGGGGGGGCACAATGCATACTGCCACTACATCCATCATTTTATGTTACAATTTGCTGTTCTTCCTTCTTAATTATAGAAATGTAAATCTAAGTTGAAATCATTCAACAGAAGTGCATATTTTCATTTTCCATTCCAAATTATTTTGTTGCTACACCAAGACAATTAGTAAACTTAAAAATGGCTAAATCGGTAAACGGGTATAATCAAAATAATTTACTGGACTTTAGAATTTTGATTTTGACTGTACAGACTGTCTACGGTGTACAGAAAACAGATACACATCTAAGTCTAATACTAATAATAAGATATAATCTTATAGAGCTACTAGTACAATGTCTGAGCCTAAGCTATGGCCAAATTGAAATTTACACTAATTATGTGGGCTTAGAAGTCTACATTTTCAAAAAACAATTTACCTTTACAGTTCAACTTGGGTTTCCTGCAGTGGTCCAATAGTTCTGCGATCAAAAGAGAACAAGAGGTGAGGATCATAGTACATGTAGTAATAAAAGCATGCCCCAGCTCTACTGTTTAGATTAATAATATTATACTCGCGCATGTAGCTTACTGCTCGCGTCTCAGTGACCGTGGTGACTCGTCATGGTTGTCACTACAGTACACACAAAAAAATTGAGACAACACTCTGTAGCAGCATTAGGTTGTATATAATAAAGAACATTTAATCAGGTCCAGCATGATTCAAGACAGTGTCATTCAAATTCTAAGTTGATCTTTCTAGACCCTACTTAAACAAAGTTGAAGGTGATGGTCTCTAAGGTAGGCCTAGATCCAGGGCACCTGCAACTTTTGATATCGTAGCCGTAGGCAAACCGCAGTTAGGCGGCCAGGATCGGCGCACCCAAAACTAACAGACCGCTGGGCAAGATCTTACCCGGCGCGGCCCATGTAGTAATAAAAGCATGCCCCAGCTCTACTGTTTAGATTAATAATATTATACTCGCGCATGTAGCTTACTGCTCGCGTCTCAGTGACCGTGGTGACTCGTCATGGTTGTCACTACAGTACACACAAAAAATTGAGACAACACTCTGTAGCAGCATTAGGTTGTATATAATAAAGAACATTTTAATCAGGTCCAGCATGATTCAAGACAGTGTCATTCAAATTCTAAGTTGATCTTTCTAGACCCTACTTAAACAAAGTTGAAGGTGATGGTCTCTAAGGTAGGCCTAGATCCAGGGCACCTGCAACTTTTGCTATCGTAGCCGTAGGCAAACCGCAGTAAGCGGCCAGGATCGGCGCACCCAAAACTAACAGACCGCTGGGCAAGATCTTACCCGGCGCGGCCCAGCTTCCCAGAGTGAAAATCTTGCGCATTCAGTGACATGATCAATTTTGAACAGGTCAACATCTACCGCAGATTGTCGGTAATGAAGCCATGCGCTTATCTTTTTAGGTCTGAGCGCTATCATAATATAGAGATCTTCGGAAAATTTCTGATCTTTTCGAAAAATATTACCAGTAGACTATTCAAAATGTCCATTTTATAGTTCAGTCAAAGATAATAATTTTGTTTTGTCATGCAAGAGAGGGGGAACTGGGTGGAATGTGAGATAATACGTTTTGTAAAGTGAACTCATTAGCAGCCACGACGAACACATCCCAATTATTAACAGGAACGTTAAACAAAATACATATTTACTTACATTTCATGGCATCATACGGCATTACTTTGATAAGAATGTCCCCAAGAGTCCCCTTTGTCTTTTGTGTTGAAATGGCACAAAAGTAGCACTACCCGTACGGCCGCCATTTTTCCTATTTCGTGTCCATATCTTAGGGAATTGTGGGAATGAAAAAAAAAATATGATCTTATACATAAAACATTATGTTAATATGAGCAACTAACAGTATTTGACGAGTTTTTTTGACGTCATTCCTCGTGAATAAACATTTATTGAAATTGACCTTCGTAGATCACTGTTCAAATCGGACATAGCTCCCACAATGCATCCAATGCTAAACCTATGGTATGTCAAAGGTCACATTTTTAGTTGAATCTCATAGTGGTATGATCGAATCTCTTTGGAATATTCAGAGTGGTCTTAAATGATAATGAAACTCAACAAACATTAGCTGATAATCAAGTGGAAAAACTGGTAGCCTGTTCAAAATATCTTGAAAATACTCCTATTTGATTACTCAATAAGGAGAACAATCTCTCTGAAGTTTGCAGATTCCTTGCTAGATGTTATCCCATGGGGGCTGCCATTTTGAAAAACTGTGATGTCATATGAGTACATGTCCATTTACCTCTACACAATGGATATGATGTTGCATGTTGAATAGCTATTGTACAACTAAAGCCACCAATGCAAAATGGCAGCCATCTTGGTACCCATTGTCTCGCAACGGTGATATCTAAGAGCAGCTGTTAGTAGGTCTTTTCACTTCTTTCAAGAATTGAAAAACCTTTGTCTAACCAAACAACAACGTGAACATGCCAAATCCTGCTTAACAAAAGAAACAGCTGAACCAAATATCTTGACACAAATAGGTTATATAGGTTTTCCAGGTCAAATGTCCGCCGAGTCAGATCAAATGTCATATAGGTAATTGAAATGTCCGAGGGGGAAATCAAATGTCCTGTTAGCAAAATAAACATCCGAATAAGTACGTAAGGTGTCCATAGAGAATTCAAATATTCGCACAATACAAATAGGGGAAACAAATGTCCACATTGCAAAACGAATGTCCCGATAGAAAAATAAGACTTCCATAGGGAATTTAAATGTCCGCATAATAGAAATTCCTGCTTATCCATGCATGAATTAGAGGATTAAAGGACAATTAAACCCACGTGATATTCTAGATGCACCTATTGTCTGCTACGTCTTTCCATGGAGGCTGCCATTTTGTGCATGACACGGATCATTAGGTACCATATGCATTGATAATAGCCTACCTTTACAACAGATACGTCGCTTTGTTCTGATTGTATTACGATTGTTATTGGCCATGGGCCTAGATAATTGACGACCCATGAGTTCTAATAGCCATCCTGTAAAGCAGATTCCTCGCTTTGTTTTGGTATTGTTACGATTGTCTCCGTCCTTGACGTCAATTCTCCGTCCTTGACGTATATTTTTTATGAAGTATATTTTTTATGAACAAATTAAGACCTTTTAAAAAATATATAAAACTAAACTTACATTTCAGAATATGTGACTTTATCTAATATATATTTGTCCTCTAAAAATCAATTACAAGTTAACGATGAAGGAAATTTTACTTGGGATGAAAAATATGTTCGTGTACACATAAAGTAATGGCAGCCCCCTTATTATTGCTAGCAGACGATAACTTGGCTGGAAAATAGTGATTTATATCTATATCCTGTGTTTTTACATGAAATTGCATGTATCAAATAAGAGGCATATACTACACCATTCAAAATAAGCTAATTCATACGCTGAGGTTAATTTCCCTTTAAGTCTTACATAGGTAAATCGAATGTCGTATATTTCAGTTGAAAGTGCTTGACAAAGATGCCTTACGCAAAGATTTCAGTGGAAAATAAACAACGTTTGTTTGATGCCTTTAGGCAAGGGGAGGACTATGTGGAGGTAGCCAGAGTACTAGGCATCAAACGTGATACGGCCTACCGTATCATACGAAGAGCAGAGGCACGAGATGGGGTAGTGGCGGTGGCACGTGGTGGTCGTCGACGCAGACTAGTCACCGACGAGACCAGAGAAACAACTGCAGAAATTGTGGGTGAACATCCGGAGTTTACCCTGGAACAGATCAATGCAGAGCTGAGACATCGACTTCCTCATGCCCCTCATTTTTCACGGTCGACCTTATCAAACATGCTTACTGCTAATCTGATCGTGATGAAGAAGCTGGAGGACGCTGTGGCTGAGCGAAATAGTGACAGAACCAAGAGGATGAGGATGGACTTCGCGGTGTGGATGATGAACACTGGAGTCAACCAAGAGCTCATCTACATAGACGAGGCGGGGTTCAACCTATGGACCAAGAGAACCCGTGGTCGTGCAAGGCGTGGCGAACGAGCTGTGAGGGTCGTTACAGGACGCCGTGGACCAAATCTTACAATGACTTTCGCAGTAAGCAACAGAAGAGGGCTTGTCCATCACGACCTAATTCAAGGTGATTTGATTTGATTTGATAACACATTTATTCAGTACTTCATGAAAACGCAACTGTTAATATATTTATATATATATAAAAGCATTGTATTGGGCGTTCCCCGGGTTAGCCGATGGTTTGTAAAAAAGAGGAACACCCAAACTAACCAGATAAAATGCATCATACATGAAATATAAATATTGCTTTCTTTAAAATAATATATCTTTTATATTAGGTGGCATGAATGGAGAGAGGTTCAACAACTACTTGGAGCAAGTTCCTCTTGTCGCCAATCAGGAAACCTGCATGCTCTTCGACAACGCTCGGGCACATGGTCGAGCTAGAGATGCAAACCTTCCAGACTATGCAGAGGTCAGGTATATCCCTCCATATTCGCCGTTCCTGAACATCGTTGAGAACTGTTTCTCTACGTGGCGAACGTCCGTGAAGAGCTTCTCCTTCACCCTCACGAGGAGCGCATGGCGACGTTGGCACAGATTGCAGAGCAAGTTGTCGATGTCATCACCCCTCGCTTGAGCCGAAACTTCTTCCGTCGAATGCAGAGATACATACCACAATGTATGAGGCAAACTGACATTTTAATGTAAGACAGCAGTCACCAGCAACTCTCCAGAGTATAACTTTTTCATATTGTTACGTTTCGTCGAGAGTGCTTGAATAATGTTGTTGAACGACATGTTATGGAAACATGTGAACTCTAAACTTTAGATTTGTTTTTCAGGAAACATAAAATATCCATAAAGAACACCTTAAGATATTTTTTTTTATTTTGTATTTATCATAATACCCACAGTGTGGAGTCAATAGTTTCATTTTTTTTAAGAAGACACTAACAGTACATATAGTTGTTACAAAAATGTGTACACATGAATTTAGTGAAGAAAATATTTTCTTACAAAATGTCATTTATCGTTTTCATTTAAAGAAGGAAAAAAAAACCCATAGCAAAATAAGGTCTGTGAAGTTGTTTTGATATTCGTTATTCGATATTCGATATTCATTTGATATTCATTTGATATTCATTTGATATTCATTTGATATTCAAAATTGCCTAAAGTCGGATTTTTTTTTTGACGTATACCTGGCGCCCACGGTCCCCGATCTAATGCCATGATGACCTTGACCTTGACCCCTCAAGGTCACGGTCAAAAATGGCGCCAAAAATGAATACTAGCTTTTTGACGAACTGAAAGTGGCCCAAAATCCAAATTTTTTTCACCCCTGCCTGGCGCCCACGGTCCCCGATCTAATGACATGATGACCTTGACCTTGACCCCTCAAGGTCACGGTCAAAAATGGCGCCAAAAATGAATACTAGCTTTTTGACGAACTGAAAGTGGCCCAAAATCCAAAATTTTTTCACCCCTGCCTGGCGCCCACGGTCCCCGATCTAATGACATGATGACCTTGACCTTGACCCCTCAAGGTCACGGTAAAAAATGGCGCCAAAAATGAATACTAGCTTTTTGACGAACTGAAAGTGGCCCAAAATCCAAAATATTTTCACCCCTGCCTGGCGCCCACGGTCCCCGATCTAATGCCATGATGACCTTGACCTTTACCCCTCAAGGTCACGGTCAAAAATGGCGCCAAAAATGAATACTAGCTTTTTGACGAACCGAAAGTGGCCCAAAATCCAAAATTTTTTCACCCCTGCCTGGCGCCCACGGTCCCCGATCTAATGACATGATGACCTTGACCTTGACCCCTCAAGGTCACGGTCAAAAATTGCGCCAAAAATGAATACTAGCTTTTTGACGAACTGAAAGTGGCCCAAAATCCAAAATTTTTTCACCCCTGCCTGGCGCCCACCGTGACCTTGAGGTGTCAAGGTCAAGGTCATCTTGTCATTAGATCGGGGACCGTGGGCGCCAGGCAGGGTGAACAATTTTTGGATTTTGGGCCACTTTCGGTTCGTCAAAAAGCTAGTATTCATTTTTGGCGCCATTTTTTACCGTGACCTTGAGGGTCAAGGTCAAGGTCATCATGGCATTAGATCGGGGCCGTGGGCGCCAGGCAGGGGTGAAAAAATTTTGGATTTTGGGCCACTTTCAGTTCGTCAAAAAGCTAGTATTCATTTTTGGCGCCATTTTTGACCGTGACCTTGAGGGGTCAAGGTCAAGGTCATCATGTCATTAGATCGGGGACCGTGGGCGTCAGGCAGGGGTGAAAATATTTTGGATTTTGGGCCACTTTCGGTTCGTCAAAAAGCTAGTATTGACCATTTTTGACCGTGACCTTGAGGGGTCAAGGTCAAAGTCATCATGTCATTAGATCGGGGACCGTGGGCGCCAGGCAGGGGTGAAAATATTTTGGATTTTGGGCCACTTTCGGTTCGTCAAAAAGCTAGTATTCATTTTTGGCGCCATTTTTGACCGTGACCTTGAGGGGTCAAGGTCAAGGTCATCATGTCATTAGATCGGGGGCCGTGTGCGCCAGGCAGGGGTGAAAAAATTTTGGATTTTGGGCCACTTTCAGTTCGTCAAAAAGCTAGTATTCATTTTTGGCGCCATTTTTGACCGTGACCTTGAGGGGTCAGTGACAATGACAACTAACCCCAAATTAATCTTAATAATTGTTAAAATATTGAAATGTTGAATTTTTTTTCTGGCTATGCCCTGAAATGATTACAGATTTACAAATGTTTACCTTTATCAATCAAAACCGAAACGCAACCTCATGACCTTGAAGTTATAATGTACACCAGGGCCGGCGCAACCGGTGGGGCCAGGACCCCCCCCCCCCCCCAATAGTTTTGGATCGGACATAGGAAACTGCGTTAAAAAAAAATTGGCCGCCCCAATATTTGCAGGGGGCGTAGGTTTTGCTAACTGAATGTATTATAAATGGTTGCTAAGGTGGTTGCCGTGGTTACCTTTTTAGGTTTGTCCATTTTCATCGACAATGCCGATGAAAATGGTTTTTTTTTATAAACCAATATTGTCGCCAAATTTCCCCCCTCATTTGCCTCCCCCCCCCCCCCCCCCCAATCTGAAAAACGTTCCGCCGGCCCTGTACACTTGCTGAAAGTCTAGATAACAAAAAAATAAAGGGAATGTGAATTATGTGCAGCATAATCCGTTAAAACAACAGATTTAAAATTACTTTTCTACATAAAAAGGTAAAAACTAATTCTCGTCCGAGTATTTTCAAATTGAATAAAAGGTGTTCGTCATGTAAAATATAATGGAATTAATGGAATTATTTTATCTATTTTTTAGAGTTCTATTTATGTTTTTATTTATTTTATTATTGTGTGTACTTGTGTATGTTCGGTCGTTTCAACATTAAAATGCTCAGACGGGATAAAATTGTTAACGTTGAATATTCATGCGATAACGTTATTTCGCTAGACCTGCAATTGTTCATGCACTTTTCACACATAAGAAATGATTTAAAAAAATAAATAATTGTGGCTATGTGTTGCATGTGGATGTAAAATTCTAGTTATTGAGGATTTAACCATTCAGTGGTGCAAATAGGTGTTGATGCCAGCATATCGGATCAATACATAGAACAATGGGCGCCTTTGTATGGGGATCTGTTAGAAAGCCAGCGCCTTCCTCTTCAATACTGTTCACGGTCGCACTGGGTCAATAGGGCCGAAGTTCAAACAGTAAACAGGAAATACGAAATAAATAAACATCAAAGCGTGCATGATCTCACAAACAATTAGAACGGCGTTTATGGGTTGAAAATAAAATTAACTTAAGTCGGGGGGTGGGGGGTCGTCGGAATTCTTCGGGAGCTAGATAATCTTGGTTGACACCAAAACTTTTGAAAAGCCCCGGGGAAACTTATTGTAGCTGATATTTTTAGGGCTCAGTCAGTCTGGTGTACAATCGAAAGACTTATGCATGAGGCAGTGTTGGTTAAAACAAAGTGAGGTAGTGACTTTACCATGCCAGTATACAGAGCATTACATATGGTCAATTGGTCATAAAACTCATAACGCTTGTTGCTGGGTAAATCGGCCTATGGTGTAAAATTCCCCATGATAACTGATGATTATCTGAAACGCGGGCAAGGGAGAATTTGATTATTCAAAATCGGAAATCGGCGGCGCTGGATTTTTCAGAGAACAAAACTGTTTGCTATTCTGTACCTTTTGGGGGAATTGAGGGACTGCAATCTTTATTATTTTTAAACAATTTATAATCCGAACGTAGATGGTCTTGAAGGAACGATAGAGATAACGAAAGAAAGGTCGGACTAAGAGAGGGGGGGGGGGGGGGGGGGGGAAAAAGGGATGTTGTCTTTATAATACTACTACTACTAATAATGATGATAATAATAATAATAAATGATAATTAAAAATTCTTTTTAGGTCCAAATTTAAACGGGCATTTCCAAGTGACTTTTTTCTGTGTAGAAATTAAGACTGGCTACCAAAATCAAAAAGTCCTGCTAATATAAAAATCCTTCTTACTGAACCCCAAGTAATTCAAAATGATGATGACAACAACAACAATATCTACAATGAAGTATTGATAATGTGATCATATGAGGATTGAAACAATATACACTGACATGCAATGCAACGCTATCCAGGAAACAAAAGAGAGCATTCACGTAAGAAATATTTTTTTATATCTTTGTTTCTAATTGATAAAGCTACCAGTTGCTATATTTATGCGAAGGATATACATATATGAATACAATATAAAACAGTTGGCAAGTATTTTAATTTCCGCTGAAAAGAAGTGATCATTATGAATATTCTTTAGACTATTGAAAATTAATAATTGTTCTATACTAGTTCCTATGATATATATGCGAAGGATATACATATATGAATACAATATAAAACAGTTGGGAAGTATAAGTGTTTTAATTTCCGCTGAAAAGAAGTAATCATTATGGATATAGACTATTGAAAATAATTGTTCTATATAGTTCTTATATTTTGGTGAAGATACAGTTTCAAGAGGAAAAGACATTAAAAAAATACCGCCTCCACAAAAAATTTTTTTCTAACACCTTCACTATTTATACCATTCTTCGTCTTATGGAATGGGTCAAGTTTTCTATTTTTCTTCTAACATGAAGACTTTTTGCATGTATAATGATGCATGCTAACCATTTTCTTGTGAAAATAATCAGCGTAGATTTACAAAATACTTCAATATTTCTCTGCCATTTGATTTCTTGTTACTCTAAGTGCATTATGTCTTTTTCTCATGACAAAATACATGTATAAGAACATCTTTCCTCTTATGAACTTCTACGTTAAAATTTTGTTATCGCATTTTGAACACTATAACCAACTGAAACCTTTTCTTCGATTACTGTAGCTGTGAATGTTATTTTGAACATGCTGAATTTGGATCCTCATTTCCACATAGCCTTATTAATTTATAACACTATGAACACGGTGACAAGGAGGGCGGACAATTTGTGCGGCTCCTCATTGTGCCCTCCGCGGTGGCTCTGGTGGACAGAGGGACGTCCCTTCACTGCTATTATGTGACACCTGTTCTACATATTTGTACAAGATAGCAGTGAATGGATGTTCTTTTTTTAGCCGGTGCGGTTGTGGGGGGTGCGGTGGGGGGCGGCATGGGTTGTCCGCTTCTTCGTTAGTCGTGTTCATAGTGTAATACGCTCCTTTGTATATCCTCCCGGGGATAGTCGCTAGTTTAAGTTTAGCATAATTGTGTTTTGCCTACTGTAGAGCTTTTTACCTACATTATTCATGTCAATTGCTAGTGTTATACCTATATTATCTAAAAAAAATTCCCCTTCAAAAGAAAATAGGAAAGAAACATATCAATTTTAAATCAAGTACATGTACACACACACACAACTCGACACATCACAACATGCACCTCTCTGCACTTGCACGCACCAAGCACTCCAAATTCATTATATCGTATTGCAAACCAATTTGTTCTTCATTCATGGATCTGGATGATATATTAAATGATGAACTATTTAATTCCCAGAGCAAATACTATACTGCAAAAGAATTCATTTCTACTTTTAATTCAACAAACCAAAATGGTAAACGAAAATATTTCGGCGTAATACACATAAATATCCGACGTTTGCAAAAGAACTTTGATACTTTCAATGAATTTTTATCCATATTAAATTCATTTCCTTTTTCTATAATAGCTTTGACAGAGACATGGTTACACTCAACGACCCCTCCCATATTTGATATTGAGAATTACACATTTAATCATATAGATCGCAAAAATGGTAGGGAGGCGGTGTTGCGTTTTATATTCACAATAATCTGCTTTATAAAGTGAGGCATGATATTATAATTAACGGCGTAGAAACCCTATTCATAGAAATTATTGACGATAACTATAAAAATAAAATAGTCGGTGTAATTTATAGACCACCTAACAACATAGCTGATATATTTTTAGATAAATTAGAATCATGTCTTGAAACCGTATCTCGAGAAAACAAAGATATTTACCTCATGGGTGATTTTAATATAGATCTCTCTTTGCCTTACACTGCCCTTGGGCAACATTTTACTAATTTATTATCATCATTTTCTTTCAAACCTCTTATTGACAAACCTACGAGGATTACAAATACAACACATACAATAATTGACAACATCTTCTCAAACGTGCTGAGTAGGGATAGTAATGGAATAATATATTACGATATTTCAGACCATCTACCAATTTTCACGATATGTTCAGATAATAAAGGCTTACTTCAACATTCAAATAAAGAACACATTACTCGACGAAAAGAAACCAAACGCAACATAGAGTCCCTAAAAACAGATTTGAGTACAGAAAGTTGGCAAGATGTTCTTCATGCGACAAATGTTAATAGTTCATATGAAATATTTATAAACAAACTTCTTCATTATTATGATTAAAATGTGCCTCTGACAAGATTAACTTCTAGCAAAAAGAAGAATAAACAACCGTGGATCACTCAAGGAATAATAAAATCAATATTTACTCGTAATAGATTATATAAAATATCACTTAAATCACCTACTTTGGCACATCAAAACAAATATAAAAAATACCGTAATAGGTTAACTTCTATTATCCGTTTAGCACGAAAATCATATTTTTCTGACAAAATTGAAAGCAATAAAGACAATAACAAAACATTATGGCATACAATTAATGAAATGTTGGGCAAAAAAAGAGAAAATGTACAAAATGTTGAATTTTTAGTGAATGGAAATTACATTAAAGACAATGGTCTTATTGCTGATGCATTTAATACATATTTTACCAATGTCGGCCCAAAATTGGCCTCAAAAATTGTTACTAATGATAATGATTTTTCACAATATCTAAATAATCATACCGACCACTCATTATTTTTTAATCCAACGAATGTTCATGAAATTTTAGAAATTGTTCGATCTCTAAGTCCTTCTAAATCTAGTGGCCATGATGGAATAAGTGTATATCTATTAAAACAAATTATTCATTTCCTGGTTTCCCCGCTGGCACATATTTTCAATCTATCTCTTTCCCAGGGAATTTTTCCTGATTCACTAAAACTTGCCAAAATAATTCCAATATTTAAAAAAGATGACCCATGCCGTATCACAAATTATCGCCCAATCTCGTTGTTACCAAGCTTTTCTAAAATACTTGAAAAAATTGTTTACAAACGTTTATACTCTTTTTTGGATATGAATAAATTATTAATTCCCAACCAATATGGCTTCAGAAAAAATCATTCGACTGACTACGCAATCTTACAACTTTACGACAAAATAACTGATTCATTTTCAAAAAAGGAGCACACTGTTGGGGTTTTTATGGATTTATCGAAGGCATTCGATACAATGGATCATGCTATATTATTATGTAAATTAAAGACATATGGCATCAGAGGGATCGTACTTTCCTGGTTTAAGGACTACTTAGATAATAGACGCCAATATGTTAATTTCAAATCCAAATCATCTAATATATGTACTGTGAAATGTGGAGTACCACAGGGCTCAATCTTAGGGCCCTTGCTGTTTTTAATATATATGAATGATATTGTCAATGCATCACCTTTACTAACATACGTTTTATTTGCAGATGATACTAACATATTTTATTCACACCTAAATTTAAATATGCTTGTTACAACCCTGAATCTAGAGCTAAAGAAATTATCATTGTGGTTTAAATCCAATAAACTCTCTCTCAATATAAACAAAACAAACTTCATGTACTTTAAACACATTAATTCTACACATGTATTTCGTAATAATATTTTCATTGATGACATGCCCGTTACCGAAAAACATGAAACAAAATTTTTAGGTATATTGATCGACTCAAATGTAACTTGGAATAGTCACGTTCGTAACATTAGCATGTTGGTAGCAAGAGGCATAGGTATTTTATATAAATTCAAATATTATCTTTCTCAAAGATCGCTATTAATGCTTTACAACTCATTTATTTTGTCACATATATCGTACTGTAACATAGTATGGGGAAATAGTAACAAAATGAATATAGACACTATGTTGCGTCTTCAAAAGAAAGCACTCCGTATCTGTTCTCATTCTCATTATTTAGCCCACACTGATCCTATATTTCATAAGTTCAAAACATTGAAAATTAATGATATTCACACCTACCAAACTGCTATATTTATGTATAAATATTCCACCAACGCTACACCAATATCCTTTCATAATATTTTTATCTACAACAGAGATGTCCATTCCTACCCGACACGACATTCATCAGATCTTCATTTAACAAATCCAAAATTAATAATAGCTCAAAAAACGATAAGACATCATGGTCCAGATGTTTGGAACAATTTGTTTCATGTCTCAGCAATTTTCTTTGAAAAAATATGAAATTCTTCTATTCTAGTTAGATTTTCATTCATGATAACTGTTGCCATGGCAACATACATTTTGATATGGATATATTTCTTATATCACAATGTGTAGAACAGTACTGGCAAGAACGCTACCAATTTTCGTACCAATCTGATGACCATACAGAAAGTTACAGGTCGAAATGTGACGGTAGTACAAAAGGACCTCTCAATAAAATTTGAAAAGGGCATTTTTTAACCATCTTGACGCCCCCTTGATTTTCCCTAAGAGAGGCCACTTTTTTCTTGTTAACATCTTGATGTTTTAAGCATACTGTAGAAGTTAAAACAGTCGGTTTCGTTTAGTCATGGGGGTGCACGGGTACCTCTCTCAGATACCGTAATACGTCCTTCTTGGTAATTCTAAACGCAAAAAGGGGGGGGGGTGAATTTACCAGTTATAACAATGGTTGTCATGACAACATATATTATAACATGTGTCAAAAAGAGTGACATATCTGTACACACATCAACATCAAGCTTTATTATAATCAGATTATCACAAAACAGGGTTGCAGGTTAAAATCAAGCTGTCCGTACTCTTAATGCATAAAGACGGCGAAATCTTGAAAAATACGCGAAAACAATAGGTTTGTAATACGCCTAACATATTACTATGCCAAAATGCAATTGAGTTCCTTTTATCAATATATGTCGTATATTTTTCAAAGTGATAGGAAATGTCATTAAACACCGTGGATATTGCATCAAAATCATACTGAAGTGATTGTTTTCATGTCTCAGCAATTTTCTTTGAAAAAAATATGAAATTCTTCTATTCTAGTTAGAATTTCATTCATGATAACTGTTGCCATGGCAACATACATTTCGATATGGATATATTTCTTATATCACAATGTGTAGAACAGTACTGGCAAGAACGCTACCAATTTTCGTACCAATCTGATGACCATACAGAAAGTTACAGGTCGAAATGTGACGGTAGTACAAAAGGACCTCTCAATAAAATTTGAAAAGGGCATTTTTTAACCATCTTGACGCCCCCTTGATTTTCCCTAAGAGAGGCCACTTTTTTCTTGTTAACATCTTGATGTTTTAAGCATACTGTAGAAGTTAAAACAGTCGGTTTCGTTTAGTCATGGGGGTGCACGGGTACCTCTCTCAGATACCGTAATACGTCCTTCTTGGTAATTCTAAACGCAAAAAGGGGGGGGGGGTGAATTTACCAGTTATAACAATGGTTGTCATGACAACATATATTATAACATGTGTCAAAAAGAGTGACATATCTGTACACACATCAACATCAAGCTTTATTATAATCAGATTATCACAAAACAGGGTTGCAGGTTAAAATCAAGCTGTCCGTACTCTTAATGCATAAAGACGGCGAAATCTTGAAAAATACGCGAAAACAATAGGTTTGTAATACGCCTAACATATTACTATGCCAAAATGCAATTGAGTTCCTTTTATCAATATATGTCGTATATTTTTCAAAGTGATAGGAAATGTCATTAAACACCGTGGATATTGCATCAAAATCATACTGAAGTGATTGTTTTCATGTCTCAGCAATTTTCTTTGAAAAAAATATGAAATTCTTCTATTCTAGTTAGAATTTCATTCATGATAACTGTTGCCATGGCAACATACATTTCGATATGGATATATTTCTTATATCAAAATGTGTAGAACAGTACTGGCAAGGAGGCTACCAATTTTCGGACCAATCTGATGACCATATATAAAGTTACAGGTCGAAATGTGACGGTAGTACAAAAGGACCTCTCAATAAAATTTGAAAAGGGCATTTTTTAACCATCTTGACGCCCCCTTGATTTTCCCTAAGAGAGGCCACTTTTTTTTTTTGTTAACATCTTGATGTTTTAACCTCTAGCATGCCGTGGGCGGTAAATCCCGCCCAAAATTTGAGTGTTGAACATATTGTTTAGCCTCTGAATGGTTTGAAAATTCTTCCGTATACAGAAACCTGTGCCATCAGTATATAAGTTTATTCTTATGCAATATAACTTTGCCCAGTTTGCTCAAGAAAATACTCTTTGACAGTTAATATTTAACACTTAAAAATTCATTTTTGACATTTGCTCAAAAGTCTGGTGGCATGGAAGGGGTTAAGCATACTGTAGAAGTTAAAACAGTCGGTTTCGTTTAGTCTTGGGGGTGCACGGATACCCCTCTAAGATACGGTAATACGTCCTTCTTGGTAATTCTAAACGCAAAAAGGGGGGGGGGGGTGAATTTACCAGTTATAACAATGGTTGTCATGACAACATATATTATAACATGTGTCAAAATGAGTGACATATCTGTACACACATCACCATCAAGCTTTATTATAATCATATTATCACAAAACAGGGTTGCAGGTTAAAATCAAGCTATCCGTATTCTTAATGTATTAATGCATAAAGACGGCGAAATATCTGTACACGGCGACATATCTGTACACGCATCAGCATCAAGCTTTATTATAATCAGATTATCACAAAACAGGGTTGCAGGTTAAAATGAAGGTGTCCGTATTCTTAATGCATAAAGACGGCGAAATCTTGAAAAATACGCGAAAACAATAGGTTTGTAATACGCATAACATATTACTATGCCAAAATGCAATTCAGTTCCTTTTATCAATATATGTTGTATATTTTTCAAAGTGATAGGAAATGTCATTAAACACCGTGGATATTGAATTAAAATCATACTGAAGTGATTGTTTTCATGTCTAAGCAATTTTCTTTGAAAAAAATATGAAATTCTTCTATTCTAGTTAGATGTTCATTCATGATAACTGTTGCCATTGCAACATACATTTTGATATGGATATATTTCTTATATCAAAATGTGTAGAACAGTACTGGCAAGGACGCTACCAATATTCGTACCAGTCTGATGACCATACATAAAGTTACAGGTCGAAATGTGACGGTAGTACAAAAGGACCTCTCAATAAAATTTGAAAAGGGCATTTTTTAACCATCTTGACGCCCCTTGATTTTCCCTAAGAGAGGCCACTTTTTTTCTTGTTAACATCTTGATGTTTTAAGCATACTGTAGAAGTTAAAACGGTCGGTTTCGTTTAGTCATGGGGGTGCACGGATACCCCTCTTAGATACCGGAATACGTCCTTTTTGGTAATTCTAAACGCAAAAGGGGGGGGGGGGGGAATTTACCAGTTATAACAATGGTTGTCATGACAACATATATTGTAACATGTGTCAAAATGAGTGACATATCTGTACACACCTCAACATCAAGCTTTATTATAATCAGATTATCACAAAACAGGGTTGCAGGTTAAAATCAAGCTGTCCGTATTCTTAATGCATAAAGACGGCGAAATCTTGAAAAATACGCGAAAACAATAGGTTTGTAATACGCATAACATATTACTATGCCAAAATGCAATTGAGTTCCTTTTATCAATATATGTTGTATATGTTTCAAAGTGATAGGAAATGTCATTAAACACCGTGGATATTGCATCAAAATCATACTGAAATGATTGTTTTCATGTCTAAGCAATTTTCTTTGAAAAAAATATGAAATTCTTCTATTCTAGTTAGATGTTCATTCATGATAACTGTTGCCATTGCAACATACACTTCGATATGGATATATTTCTTATATCAAAATGTGTAGAACAGTACTGGCAAGGACGCTACCAATTTTCGTACCAGTCTGATGACCATACATCAAGTTACAGGTCGAAATGTGACGGTAGTACAAAAGGACCTCTCAATAAAATTTGAAAAGGGAATTTATTAACCATCTTGACGCCCCCTTGATTTTCCCTAAGAGAGGCCACTTTTTTTCTTGTTAACATCTTGATGTTTTAAGCATACTGTAGAAGTTAAAACAGTCGGTTTCGTTTAGTCATGGGGGTGCACGGATACCCCTCTTAGATACCGTAATACGTCCTTCTTGGTAATTCTAAACGCAAAAAGGGGGGGGGGGTGAATTTACCAGTTATAACAATGGTTGTCATGACAACATATATTATAACATGTGTCAAAATGAGTGACATATCTGTACGCACATCAACATCAGGCTTTATTATAATCAGATTATCACAAAACAGGGTTGCGGGTTAAAATGAAGCTGTCCGTATTCTAAATGCATAAAGACGGCGAAATCTTGAAAAATACGCGAAAACAATAGGTTTGTAATACGCATAACATATTACTATGCCAAAATGCAATTCAGTTCCTTTTATCAATATATGTTGTATATTTTTCAAAGTGATAGGAAATGTCATTAAACACCGTGGATATTGCATCAAAATCATACTGAAGTGATTGTTTTCATGTCTAAGCAATTTTCTTTGAAAAAAATATGAAATTCTTCTATTCTCGTTAGATTTTCATTCATGATAACTGTTGCCATGGCAACATACATTTTGATATGGATATATTTCTTATATCAAAATGTGTAGAACAGTACTGGCAAGAACGCTACCAATTTTCGTACCAATCTGATGACCATACATAAAGTTACAGGTCGAAATGTGACGGTAGTACAAAAGGACCTCTCAATAAAATTTGAAAAGGGCATTTTTAACCATCTTGACGCCCCCTTGATTTTCCCTAAGAGAGGCCACTTTTTTCTTGTTAACATCTTGATGTTTTAAGCATACTGTAGAAGTTAAAACAGTCGGTTTCGTTTAGTCATGGGGGTGCACGGATACCCCTCTTAGATACCGAATACGTCCTTCTTGGTAATTCTAAACGCAAAAAAAAAAGGGGGGGGGGGGGTGAATTTACCAGTTATAACAATGGTTGTCATGACAACATATATTATAACATGTGTCAAAATGAGTGACATATCTGTACACACATCAACATCAAGCTTTATTATAATCAGATTATCACAAAACAGGGTTGCAGGTTAAAATGAAGCTGTCCGTATTCTTAATGCATAAAGACGGCGAAATCTTGAAAAATACGCGAAAACAATAGGTTTGTAATACGCATAACATATTACTATGCCAAAATGCAATTGAGTTCCTTTTATCAATATATGTTGTATATGTTTCAAAGTGATAGGAAATGTCATTAAACACCGTGGATATTGCATCAAAATCATACTGAAATGATTGTTTTCATGTCTAAGCAATTTTCTTTGAAAAAAATATGAAATTCTTCTATTCTAGTTAGATTTTCATTCATGATAACTGTTGCCATGGCAACATACATTTTGATATGGATATATTTCTTATATCAAAATGTGTAGAACAGTACTGGCAAGGACGCTACCAATTTTCGTACCAATCTGATGACCATACATAAAGTTACAGGTCGAAATGTGACGGTAGTACAAAAGGACCTCTCAATAAAATTTGAAAAGGGCATTTTTTAACCATCTTGACGCCCCCTTGATTTTCCCTAAGAGAGGCCACTTTTTTCTTGTTAACATCTTGATGTTTTAAGCATACTGTAGAAGTTAAAACGGTCGGTTTCGTTTAGTCATGGGGGTGCACGGATACCCCTCTTAGATACCGGAATACGTCCTTCTTGGTAATTCTAAACGCAAAAAGGGGGGGGGGGGTGAATTTACCAGTTATAACAATGGTTGTCATGACAACATATATTATAACATGTGTCAAAATGAGTGACATATCTGTACACACATCAACATCAAGCTTTATTATAATCAGATTATCACAAAACAGGGTTGCGGGTTAAAATGAAGCTGTCCGTATTCTTAATGCATAAAGACGGCGAAATCTTGAAAAATACGCGAAAACAATAGGTTTGTAATACGCATAACATATTACTATGCCAAAATGCAATTGAGTTCCTTTTATCAATATATGTTGTATATGTTTCAAAGTGATAGGAAATGTCATTAAACACCGTGGATATTGCATCAAAATCATACTGAAATGATTGTTTTCATGTCTAAGCAATTTTCTTTGAAAAAAATATGAAATTCTTCTATTCTAGTTAGATTTTCATTCATGATAACTGTTGCCATGGCAACATACATTTTGATATGGATATATTTCTTATATCAAAATGTGTAGAACAGTACTGGCAAGAACGCTACCAATTTTCGTACCAATCTGATGACCATACATAAAGTTACAGGTCGAAATGTGACGGTAGTACAAAAGGACCTCTCAATAAAATTTGAAAAGGGCATTTTTTAACCATCTTGACGCCCCTTGATTTTCCCTAAGAGGGGCCACTTTTTTTTCTTGTTAACATCTTGATGTTTTAAGCATACTGTAGAAGTTAAAACAGTGGGTTTCGTTTAGTCATGGGGGTGCACGGATACCCCTCTTAGATACCGTAATACGTCCTTCTTGGTAATTCTAAACGCAAAAAGGGGGGGGGGGGGTGAATTTACCAGTTATAACAATGGTTGTCATGACAACATATATTATAACATGTGTCAAAATGAGTGACATATCTGTACACACATCAACATCAAGCTTTATTATAATCAGATTATCACAAAACAGGGTTGCAGGTTAAAATGAAGCTGTCCGTATTCTTAATGCATAAAGACGGCGAAATCTTGAAAAATACGCGAAAACAATAGGTTTGTAATACGCATAACATATTACTATGCCAAAATGCAATTGAGTTCCTTTTATCAATATATGTTGTATATGTTTCAAAGTGATAGGAAATGTCATTAAACACCGTGGATATTGCATCAAAATCATACTGAAATGATTGTTTTCATGTCTAAGCAATTTTCTTTGAAAAAAATATGAAATTCTTCTATTCTAGTTAGATTTTCATTCATGATAACTGTTGCCATGGCAACATACATTTTGATATGGATATATTTCTTATATCAAAATGTGTAGAACAGTACTGGCAAGGACGCTACCAATTTTCGTACCAATCTGATGACCATACATAAAGTTACAGGTCGAAATGTGACGGTAGTACAAAAGGACCTCTCAATAAAATTTGAAAAGGGCATTTTTTAACCATCTTGACGCCCCCTTGATTTTCCCTAAGAGAGGCCACTTTTTTCTTGTTAACATCTTGATGTTTTAAGCATACTGTAGAAGTTAAAACAGTCGGTTTCGTTTAGTCATGGGGGTGCACGGATACCCCTCTTAGATACCGTAATACGTCCTTCTTGGTAATTCTAAACGCAAAAAGGGGGGGGGGGGGGTGAATTTACCAGTTATAACAATGGTTGTCATGACAACATATATTATAACATGTGTCAAAATGAGTGACATATCTGTACACACATCAACATCAAGCTTTATTATAATCAGATTATCACAAAACAGGGTTGCAGGTTAAAATCAAGCTGTCCGTATTCTTAATGCATAAAGACGGCGAAATCTTGAAAAATACGCGAAAACAATAGGTTTGTAATACGCATAACATATTACTATGCCAAAATGCAATTGAGTTCCTTTTATCAATATATGTTGTATATGTTTCAAAGTGATAGGAAATGTCATTAAACACCGTGGATATTGCATCAAAATCATACTGAAATGATTGTTTTCATGTCTAAGCAATTTTCTTTGAAAAAAATATGAAATTCTTCTATTCTAGTTAGATTTTCATTCATGATAACTGTTGCCATGGCAACATACATTTTGATATGGATATATTTCTTATATCAAAATGTGTAGAACAGTACTGGCAAGGACGCTACCAATTTTCGTACCAATCTGATGACCATACATAAAGTTACAGGTCGAAATGTGACGGTAGTACAAAAGGACCTCTCAATAAAATTTGAAAAGGGCATTTTTTAACCATCTTGACGCCCCCTTGATTTTCCCTAAGAGAGGCCACTTTTTTCTTGTTAACATCTTGATGTTTTAAGCATACTGTAGAAGTTAAAACAGTCGGTTTCGTTTAGTCATGGGGGTGCACGGATACCCCTCTTAGATACCGTAATACGTCCTTCTTGGTAATTCTAAACGCAAAAAGGGGGGGGGGGGGTGAATTTACCAGTTATAACAATGGTTGTCATGACAACATATATTATAACATGTGTCAAAATGAGTGACATATCTGTACACACATCAACATCAAGCTTTATTATAATCAGATTATCACAAAACAGGGTTGCAGGTTAAAATCAAGCTGTCCGTATTCTTAATGCATAAAGACGGCGAAATCTTGAAAAATACGCGAAAACAATAGGTTTGTAATACGCATAACATATTACTATGCCAAAATGCAATTGAGTTCCTTTTATCAATATATGTTGTATATGTTTCAAAGTGATAGGAAATGTCATTAAACACCGTGGATATTGCATCAAAATCATACTGAAATGATTGTTTTCATGTCTAAGCAATTTTCTTTGAAAAAAATATGAAATTCTTCTATTCTAGTTAGATTTTCATTCATGATAACTGTTGCCATGGCAACATACATTTTGATATGGATATATTTCTTATATCAAAATGTGTAGAACAGTACTGGCAAGAACGCTACCAATTTTCGTACCAATCTGATGACCATACATAAAGTTACAGGTCGAAATGTGACGGTAGTACAAAAGGACCTCTCAATAAAATTTGAAAAGGGCATTTTTTAACCATCTTGACGCCCCCTTGATTTTCCCTAAGAGAGGCCACTTTTTTCTTGTTAACATCTTGATGTTTTAAGCATACTGTAGAAGTTAAAACAGTCGGTTTCGTTTAGTCATGGGGGTGCACGGATACCCCTCTTAGATACCGTAATACGTCCTTCTTGGTAATTCTAAACGCAAAAAGGGGGGGGGGGGGTGAATTTACCAGTTATAACAATGGTTGTCATGACAACATATATTATAACATGTGTCAAAATGAGTGACATATCTGTACACACATCAACATCAAGCTTTATTATAATCAGATTATCACAAAACAGGGTTGCAGGTTAAAATCAAGCTGTCCGTATTCTTAATGCATAAAGACGGCGAAATCTTGAAAAATACGCGAAAACAATAGGTTTGTAATACGCATAACATATTACTATGCCAAAATGCAATTGAGTTCCTTTTATCAATATATGTTGTATATGTTTCAAAGTGATAGGAAATGTCATTAAACACCGTGGATATTGCATCAAAATCATACTGAAATGATTGTTTTCATGTCTAAGCAATTTTCTTTGAAAAAAATATGAAATTCTTCTATTCTAGTTAGATTTTCATTCATGATAACTGTTGCCATGGCAACATACATTTTGATATGGATATATTTCTTATATCAAAATGTGTAGAACAGTACTGGCAAGGACGCTACCAATTTTCGTACCAATCTGATGACCATACATAAAGTTACAGGTCGAAATGTGACGGTAGTACAAAAGGACCTCTCAATAAAATTTGAAAAGGGCATTTTTTAACCATCTTGACGCCCCCTTGATTTTCCCTAAGAGAGGCCACTTTTTTCTTGTTAACATCTTGATGTTTTAAGCATACTGTAGAAGTTAAAACAGTCGGTTTCGTTTAGTCATGGGGGTGCACGGATACCCCTCTTAGATACCGGAATACGTCCTTCTTGGTAATTCTAAACGCAAAAGGGGGGGGGGGGTGAATTTACCAGTTATAACAATGGTTGTCATGACAACATATATTATAACATGTGTCAAAATGAGTGACATATCTGTACACACATCAACATCAAGCTTTATTATAATCAGATTATCACAAAACAGGGTTGCAGGTTAAAATCAAGCTGTCCGTATTCTTAATGCATAAAGACGGCGAAATCTTGAAAAATACGCGAAAACAATAGGTTTGTAATACGCATAACATATTACTATGCCAAAATGCAATTGAGTTCCTTTTATCAATATATGTTGTATATGTTTCAAAGTGATAGGAAATGTCATTAAACACCGTGGATATTGCATCAAAATCATACTGAAATGATTGTTTTCATGTCTAAGCAATTTTCTTTGAAAAAAATATGAAATTCTTCTATTCTAGTTAGATTTTCATTCATGATAACTGTTGCCATGGCAACATACATTTTGATATGGATATATTTCTTATATCAAAATGTGTAGAACAGTACTGGCAAGGACGCTACCAATTTTCGTACCAATCTGATGACCATACATAAAGTTACAGGTCGAAATGTGACGGTAGTACAAAAGGACCTCTCAATAAAATTTGAAAAGGGCATTTTTTAACCATCTTGACGCCCCCTTGATTTTCCCTAAGAGAGGCCACTTTTTTTCTTGTTAACATCTTGATGTTTTAAGCATACTGTAGAAGTTAAAACAGTCGGTTTCGTTTAGTCATGGGGGTGCACGGATACCCCTCTTAGATACCGGAATACGTCCTTCTTGGTAATTCTAAACGCAAAAAAGGGGGGGGGGGGGTGAATTTACCAGTTATAACAATGGTTGTCATGACAACATATATTATAACATGTGTCAAAATGAGTGACATATCTGTACACACATCAACATCAAGCTTTATTATAATCAGATTATCACAAAACAGGGTTGCAGGTTAAAATCAAGCTGTCCGTATTCTTAATGCATAAAGACGGCGAAATCTTGAAAAATACGCGAAAACAATAGGTTTGTAATACGCATAACATATTACTATGCCAAAATGCAATTGAGTTCCTTTTATCAATATATGTTGTATATGTTTCAAAGTGATAGGAAATGTCATTAAACACCGTGGATATTGCATCAAAATCATACTGAAATGATTGTTTTCATGTCTAAGCAATTTTCTTTGAAAAAAATATGAAATTCTTCTATTCTAGTTAGATTTTCATTCATGATAACTGTTGCCATGGCAACATACATTTTGATATGGATATATTTCTTATATCAAAATGTGTAGAACAGTACTGGCAAGGACGCTACCAATTTTCGTACCAATCTGATGACCATACATAAAGTTACAGGTCGAAATGTGACGGTAGTACAAAAGGACCTCTCAATAAAATTTGAAAAGGGCATTTTTTAACCATCTTGACGCCCCCTTGATTTTCCCTAAGAGAGGCCACTTTTTTCTTGTTAACATCTTGATGTTTTAAGCATACTGTAGAAGTTAAAACAGTCGGTTTCGTTTAGTCATGGGGGTGCACGGATACCCCTCTTAGATACCGTAATACGTCCTTCTTGGTAATTCTAAACGCAAAAGGGGGGGGGGGGTGAATTTACCAGTTATAACAATGGTTGTCATGACAACATATATTATAACATGTGTCAAAATGAGTGACATATCTGTACACACATCAACATCAAGCTTTATTATAATCAGATTATCACAAAACAGGGTTGCAGGTTAAAATCAAGCTGTCCGTATTCTTAATGCATAAAGACGGCGAAATCTTGAAAAATACGCGAAAACAATAGGTTTGTAATACGCATAACATATTACTATGCCAAAATGCAATTGAGTTCCTTTTATCAATATATGTTGTATATGTTTCAAAGTGATAGGAAATGTCATTAAACACCGTGGATATTGCATCAAAATCATACTGAAATGATTGTTTTCATGTCTAAGCAATTTTCTTTGAAAAAAATATGAAATTCTTCTATTCTAGTTAGATTTTCATTCATGATAACTGTTGCCATGGCAACATACATTTTGATATGGATATATTTTTTATATCAAAATGTGTAGAACAGTACTGGCAAGAACGCTACCAATTTTCGTACCAATCTGATGACCATACATAAAGTTACAGGTCGAAATGTGACGGTAGTACAAAAGGACCTCTCAATAAAATTTGAAAAGGGCATTTTTTAACCATCTTGACGCCCCCTTGATTTTCCCTAAGAGAGGCCACTTTTTTCTTGTTAACATCTTGATGTTTTAAGCATACTGTAGAAGTTAAAACAGTCGGTTTCGTTTAGTCATGGGGGTGCACGGATACCCCTCTTAGATACCGTAATACGTCCTTCTTGGTAATTCTAAACGCAAAAAGGGGGGGTGAGTTTACCAGTTATAACAATGGTTGTCATGACAACATATATTATAACATGTGTCAAAATGAGTGACATATCTGTACACACATCAACATCAAGCTTTATTATAATCAGATTATCACAAAACAGGGTTGCAGGTTAAAATCAAGCTGTCCGTATTCTTAATGCATAAAGACGGCGAAATCTTGAAAAATACGCGAAAACAATAGGTTTGTAATACGCATAACATATTACTATGCCAAAATGCAATTGAGTTCCTTTTATCAATATATGTTGTATATGTTTCAAAGTGATAGGAAATGTCATTAAACACCGTGGATATTGCATCAAAATCATACTGAAATGATTGTTTTCATGTCTAAGCAATTTTCTTTGAAAAAAATATGAAATTCTTCTATTCTAGTTAGATTTTCATTCATGATAACTGTTGCCATGGCAACATACATTTTGATATGGATATATTTCTTATATCAAAATGTGTAGAACAGTACTGGCAAGGACGCTACCAATTTTCGTACCAATCTGATGACCATACATAAAGTTACAGGTCGAAATGTGACGGTAGTACAAAAGGACCTCTCAATAAAATTTGAAAAGGGCATTTTTTAACCATCTTGACGCCCCCTTGATTTTCCCTAAGAGGGGCCACTTTTTTTCTTGTTAACATCTTGATGTTTTAAGCATACTGTAGAAGTTAAAACAGTCGGTTTCGTTTAGTCATGGGGGTGCACGGATACCCCTCTTAGATACCGTAATACGTCCTTCTTGGTAATTCTAAACGCAAAAGGGGGGGGGGGGGGGGTGAATTTACCAGTTATAACAATGGTTGTCATGACAACATATATTATAACATGTGTCAAAATGAGTGACATATCGGTACACACATCAACATCAAGCTTTATTATAATCAGATTATCACAAAACAGGGTTGCGGGTTAAAATGAAGCTGTCCGTATTCTTAATGCATAAAGACTGCGAAATCTTGAAAAATACGCGAAAACAATAGGTTTGTAATACGCATAACATATTACTATGCCAAAATGCAATTGAGTTCCTTTTATCAATATATGTTGTATATGTTTCAAAGTGATAGGAAATGTCATTAAACACCGTGGATATTGCATCAAAATCATACTGAAATGATTGTTTTCATGTCTAAGCAATTTTCTTTGAAAAAAATATGAAATTCTTCTATTCTAGTTAGATTTTCATTCATGATAACTGTTGCCATGGCAACATACATTTTGATATGGATATATTTCTTATATCAAAATGTGTAGAACAGTACTGGCAAGAACGCTACCAATTTTCGTACCAATCTGATGACCATACATAAAGTTACAGGTCGAAATGTGACGGTAGTACAAAAGGACCTCTCAATAAAATTTGAAAAGGGCATTTTTTAACCATCTTGACGCCCCCTTGATTTTCCCTAAGAGAGGCCACTTTTTTCTTGTTAACATCTTGATGTTTTAAGCATACTGTAGAAGTTAAAACAGTCGGTTTCGTTTAGTCATGGGGGTGCACGGATACCCCTCTTAGATACCGTAATACGTCCTTCTTGGTAATTCTAAACGCAAAAAGGGGGGGGGGGGGTGAATTTACCAGTTATAACAATGGTTGTCATGACAACATATATTATAACATGTGTCAAAATGAGTGACATATCTGTACACACATCAACATCAAGCTTTATTATAATCAGATTATCACAAAACAGGGTTGCAGGTTAAAATGAAGCTGTCCGTATTCTTAATGCATAAAGACGGCGAAATCTTGAAAAATACGCGAAAACAATAGGTTTGTAATACGCATAACATATTACTATGCCAAAATGCAATTGAGTTCCTTTTATCAATATATGTTGTATATGTTTCAAAGTGATAGGAAATGTCATTAAACACCGTGGATATTGCATCAAAATCATACTGAAATGATTGTTTTCATGTCTAAGCAATTTTCTTTGAAAAAAATATGAAATTCTTCTATTCTAGTTAGATTTTCATTCATGATAACTGTTGCCATGGCAACATACATTTTGATATGGATATATTTCTTATATCAAAATGTGTAGAACAGTACTGGCAAGGACGCTACCAATTTTCGTACCAATCTGATGACCATACATAAAGTTACAGGTCGAAATGTGACGGTAGTACAAAAGGACCTCTCAATAAAATTTGAAAAGGGCATTTTTTAACCATCTTGACGCCCCCTTGATTTTCCCTAAGAGAGGCCACTTTTTTCTTGTTAACATCTTGATGTTTTAAGCATACTGTAGAAGTTAAAACAGTCGGTTTCGTTTAGTCATGGGGGTGCACGGATACCCCTCTTAGATACCGTAATACGTCCTTCTTGGTAATTCTAAACGCAAAAGGGGGGGGGGGGGTGAATTTACCAGTTATAACAATGGTTGTCATGACAACATATATTATAACATGTGTCAAAATGAGTGACATATCTGTACACACATCAACATCAAGCTTTATTATAATCAGATTATCACAAAACAGGGTTGCAGGTTAAAATGAAGCTGTCCGTATTCTTAATGCATAAAGACGGCGAAATCTTGAAAAATACGCGAAAACAATAGGTTTGTAATACGCATAACATATTACTATGCCAAAATGCAATTGAGTTCCTTTTATCAATATATGTTGTATATGTTTCAAAGTGATAGGAAATGTCATTAAACACCGTGGATATTGCATCAAAATCATACTGAAATGATTGTTTTCATGTCTAAGCAATTTTCTTTGAAAAAAATATGAAATTCTTCTATTCTAGTTAGATTTTCATTCATGATAACTGTTGCCATGGCAACATACATTTTGATATGGATATATTTCTTATATCAAAATGTGTAGAACAGTACTGGCAAGGACGCTACCAATTTTCGTACCAATCTGATGACCATACATAAAGTTACAGGTCGAAATGTGACGGTAGTACAAAAGGACCTCTCAATAAAATTTGAAAAGGGCATTTTTTAACCATCTTGACGCCCCTTGATTTTCCCTAAGAGAGGCCACTTTTTTCTTGTTAACATCTTGATGTTTTAAGCATACTGTAGAAGTTAAAACAGTCGGTTTCGTTTAGTCATGGGGGTGCACGGATACCCCTCTTAGATACCGTAATACGTCCTTCTTGGTAATTCTAAACGCAAAAAGGGGGGGGGGGGGTGAATTTACCAGTTATAACAATGGTTGTCATGACAACATATATTATAACATGTGTCAAAATGAGTGACATATCGGTACACACATCAACATCAAGCTTTATTATAATCAGATTATCACAAAACAGGGTTGCAGGTTAAAATGAAGCTGTCCGTATTCTTAATGCATAAAGACGGCGAAATCTTGAAAAATACGCGAAAACAATAGGTTTGTAATACGCATAACATATTACTATGCCAAAATGCAATTGAGTTCCTTTTATCAATATATGTTGTATATGTTTCAAAGTGATAGGAAATGTCATTAAACACCGTGGATATTGCATCAAAATCATACTGAAATGATTGTTTTCATGTCTAAGCAATTTTCTTTGAAAAAAATATGAAATTCTTCTATTCTAGTTAGATTTTCATTCATGATAACTGTTGCCATGGCAACATACATTTTGATATGGATATATTTCTTATATCAAAATGTGTAGAACAGTACTGGCAAGGACGCTACCAATTTTCGTACCAATCTGATGACCATACATAAAGTTACAGGTCGAAATGTGACGGTAGTACAAAAGGACCTCTCAATAAAATTTGAAAAGGGCATTTTTTAACCATCTTGACGCCCCCTTGATTTTCCCTAAGAGAGGCCACTTTTTTCTTGTTAACATCTTGATGTTTTAAGCATACTGTAGAAGTTAAAACAGTCGGTTTCGTTTAGTCATGGGGGTGCACGGATACCCCTCTTAGATACCGTAATACGTCCTTCTTGGTAATTCTAAACGCAAAAGGGGGGGGGGGGGGGTGAATTTACCAGTTATAACAATGGTTGTCATGACAACATATATTATAACATGTGTCAAAATGAGTGACATATCTGTACACACATCAACATCAAGCTTTATTATAATCAGATTATCACAAAACAGGGTTGCGGGTTAAAATGAAGCTGTCCGTATTCTTAATGCATAAAGACGGCGAAATCTTGAAAAATACGCGAAAACAATAGGTTTGTAATACGCATAACATATTACTATGCCAAAATGCAATTGAGTTCCTTTTATCAATATATGTTGTATATGTTTCAAAGTGATAGGAAATGTCATTAAACACCGTGGATATTGCATCAAAATCATACTGAAATGATTGTTTTCATGTCTAAGCAATTTTCTTTGAAAAAAATATGAAATTCTTCTATTCTAGTTAGATTTTCATTCATGATAACTGTTGCCATGGCAACATACATTTTGATATGGATATATTTTTTATATCAAAATGTGTAGAACAGTACTGGCAAGAACGCTACCAATTTTCGTACCAATCTGATGACCATACATAAAGTTACAGGTCGAAATGTGACGGTAGTACAAAAGGACCTCTCAATAAAATTTGAAAAGGGCATTTTTTAACCATCTTGACGCCCCCTTGATTTTCCCTAAGAGAGGCCACTTTTTTCTTGTTAACATCTTGATGTTTTAAGCATACTGTAGAAGTTAAAACAGTCGGTTTCGTTTAGTCATGGGGGTGCACGGATACCCCTCTTAGATACCGTAATACGTCCTTCTTGGTAATTCTAAACGCAAAAAAGGGGGGGGGGGGTGAATTTACCAGTTATAACAATGGTTGTCATGACAACATATATTATAACATGTGTCAAAATGAGTGACATATCTGTACACACATCAACATCAAGCTTTATTATAATCAGATTATCACAAAACAGGGTTGCAGGTTAAAATGAAGCTGTCCGTATTCTTAATGCATAAAGACGGCGAAATCTTGAAAAATACGCGAAAACAATAGGTTTGTAATACGCATAACATATTACTATGCCAAAATGCAATTGAGTTCCTTTTATCAATATATGTTGTATATGTTTCAAAGTGATAGGAAATGTCATTAAACACCGTGGATATTGCATCAAAATCATACTGAAATGATTGTTTTCATGTCTAAGCAATTTTCTTTGAAAAAAATATGAAATTCTTCTATTCTAGTTAGATTTTCATTCATGATAACTGTTGCCATGGCAACATACATTTTGATATGGATATATTTCTTATATCAAAATGTGTAGAACAGTACTGGCAAGGACGCTACCAATTTTCGTACCAATCTGATGACCATACATAAAGTTACAGGTCGAAATGTGACGGTAGTACAAAAGGACCTCTCAATAAAATTTGAAAAGGGCATTTTTTAACCATCTTGACGCCCCCTTGATTTTCCCTAAGAGAGGCCACTTTTTTCTTGTTAACATCTTGATGTTTTAAGCATACTGTAGAAGTTAAAACAGTCGGTTTCGTTTAGTCATGGGGGTGCACGGATACCCCTCTTAGATACCGTAATACGTCCTTCTTGGTAATTCTAAACGCAAAAGGGGGGGGGGGGGTGAATTTACCAGTTATAACAATGGTTGTCATGACAACATATATTATAACATGTGTCAAAATGAGTGACATATCTGTACACACATCAACATCAAGCTTTATTATAATCAGATTATCACAAAACAGGGTTGCAGGTTAAAATGAAGCTGTCCGTATTCTTAATGCATAAAGACTGCGAAATCTTGAAAAATACGCGAAAACAATAGGTTTGTAATACGCATAACATATTACTATGCCAAAATGCAATTGAGTTCCTTTTATCAATATATGTTGTATATGTTTCAAAGTGATAGGAAATGTCATTAAACACCGTGGATATTGCATCAAAATCATACTGAAATGATTGTTTTCATGTCTAAGCAATTTTCTTTGAAAAAAATATGAAATTCTTCTATTCTAGTTAGATTTTCATTCATGATAACTGTTGCCATGGCAACATACATTTTGATATGGATATATTTCTTATATCAAAATGTGTAGAACAGTACTGGCAAGGACGCTACCAATTTTCGTACCAATCTGATGACCATACATAAAGTTACAGGTCGAAATGTGACGGTAGTACAAAAGGACCTCTCAATAAAATTTGAAAAGGGCATTTTTTAACCATCTTGACGCCCCCTTGATTTTCCCTAAGAGAGGCCACTTTTTTCTTGTTAACATCTTGATGTTTTAAGCATACTGTAGAAGTTAAAACAGTCGGTTTCGTTTAGTCATGGGGTGCACGGATACCCCTCTTAGATACCGTAATACGTCCTTCTTGGTAATTCTAAACGCAAAAAGGGGGGGGGGGGGTGAATTTACCAGTTATAACAATGGTTGTCATGACAACATATATTATAACATGTGTCAAAATGAGTGACATATCTGTACACACATCAACATCAAGCTTTATTATAATCAGATTATCACAAAACAGGGTTGCGGGTTAAAATGAAGCTGTCCGTATTCTTAATGCATAAAGACGGCGAAATCTTGAAAAATACGCGAAAACAATAGGTTTGTAATACGCATAACATATTACTATGCCAAAATGCAATTGAGTTCCTTTTATCAATATATGTTGTATATGTTTCAAAGTGATAGGAAATGTCATTAAACACCGTGGATATTGCATCAAAATCATACTGAAATGATTGTTTTCATGTCTAAGCAATTTTCTTTGAAAAAAATATGAAATTCTTCTATTCTAGTTAGATTTTCATTCATGATAACTGTTGCCATGGCAACATACATTTTGATATGGATATATTTCTTATATCAAAATGTGTAGAACAGTACTGGCAAGAACGCTACCAATTTTCGTACCAATCTGATGACCATACATAAAGTTACAGGTCGAAATGTGACGGTAGTACAAAAGGACCTCTCAATAAAATTTGAAAAGGGCATTTTTTAACCATCTTGACGCCCCCTTGATTTTCCCTAAGAGAGGCCACTTTTTTCTTGTTAACATCTTGATGTTTTAAGCATACTGTAGAAGTTAAAACGGTCGGTTTCGTTTAGTCATGGGGGTGCACGGATACCCCTCTTAGATACCGTAATACGTCCTTCTTGGTAATTCTAAACGCAAAAAGGGGGGGGGGGGGTGAATTTACCAGTTATAACAATGGTTGTCATGACAACATATATTATAACATGTGTCAAAATGAGTGACATATCTGTACACACATCAACATCAAGCTTTATTATAATCAGATTATCACAAAACAGGGTTGCAGGTTAAAATGAAGCTGTCCGTATTCTTAATGCATAAAGACGGCGAAATCTTGAAAAATACGCGAAAACAATAGGTTTGTAATACGCATAACATATTACTATGCCAAAATGCAATTGAGTTCCTTTTATCAATATATGTTGTATATGTTTCAAAGTGATAGGAAATGTCATTAAACACCGTGGATATTGCATCAAAATCATACTGAAATGATTGTTTTCATGTCTAAGCAATTTTCTTTGAAAAAAATATGAAATTCTTCTATTCTAGTTAGATTTTCATTCATGATAACTGTTGCCATGGCAACATACATTTTGATATGGATATATTTCTTATATCAAAATGTGTAGAACAGTACTGGCAAGACGCTACCAATTTTCGTACCAATCTGATGACCATACATAAAGTTACAGGTCGAAATGTGACGGTAGTACAAAAGGACCTCTCAATAAAATTTGAAAAGGGCATTTTTTAACCATCTTGACGCCCCCTTGATTTTCCCTAAGAGAGGCCACTTTTTTCTTGTTAACATCTTGATGTTTTAAGCATACTGTAGAAGTTAAAACGGTCGGTTTCGTTTAGTCATGGGGGTGCACGGATACCCCTCTTAGATACCGTAATACGTCCTTCTTGGTAATTCTAAACGCAAAAGGGGGGGGGGGGGGTGAATTTACCAGTTATAACAATGGTTGTCATGACAACATATATTATAACATGTGTCAAAATGAGTGACATATCTGTACACACATCAACATCAAGCTTTATTATAATCAGATTATCACAAAACAGGGTTGCGGGTTAAAATGAAGCTGTCCGTATTCTTAATGCATAAAGACGGCGAAATCTTGAAAAATACGCGAAAACAATAGGTTTGTAATACGCATAACATATTACTATGCCAAAATGCAATTGAGTTCCTTTTATCAATATATGTTGTATATGTTTCAAAGTGATAGGAAATGTCATTAAACACCGTGGATATTGCATCAAAATCATACTGAAATGATTGTTTTCATGTCTAAGCAATTTTCTTTGAAAAAAATATGAAATTCTTCTATTCTAGTTAGATTTTCATTCATGATAACTGTTGCCATGGCAACATACATTTTGATATGGATATATTTCTTATATCAAAATGTGTAGAACAGTACTGGCAAGGACGCTACCAATTTTCGTACCAATCTGATGACCATACATAAAGTTACAGGTCGAAATGTGACGGTAGTACAAAAGGACCTCTCAATAAAATTTGAAAAGGGCATTTTTTAACCATCTTGACGCCCCCTTGATTTTCCCTAAGAGAGGCCACTTTTTTCTTGTTAACATCTTGATGTTTTAAGCATACTGTAGAAGTTAAAACAGTCGGTTTCGTTTAGTCATGGGGGTGCACGGATACCCCTCTTAGATACCGTAATACGTCCTTCTTGGTAATTCTAAACGCAAAAAGGGGGGGGGGGGGGGTGAATTTACCAGTTATAACAATGGTTGTCATGACAACATATATTATAACATGTGTCAAAATGAGTGACATATCTGTACACACATCAACATCAAGCTTTATTATAATCAGATTATCACAAAACAGGGTTGCAGGTTAAAATGAAGCTGTCCGTATTCTTAATGCATAAAGACGGCGAAATCTTGAAAAATACGCGAAAACAATAGGTTTGTAATACGCATAACATATTACTATGCCAAAATGCAATTGAGTTCCTTTTATCAATATATGTTGTATATGTTTCAAAGTGATAGGAAATGTCATTAAACACCGTGGATATTGCATCAAAATCATACTGAAATGATTGTTTTCATGTCTAAGCAATTTTCTTTGAAAAAAATATGAAATTCTTCTATTCTAGTTAGATTTTCATTCATGATAACTGTTGCCATGGCAACATACATTTTGATATGGATATATTTCTTATATCAAAATGTGTAGAACAGTACTGGCAAGGACGCTACCAATTTTCGTACCAATCTGATGACCATACATAAAGTTACAGGTCGAAATGTGACGGTAGTACAAAAGGACCTCTCAATAAAATTTGAAAAGGGCATTTTTTAACCATCTTGACGCCCCCTTGATTTTCCCTAAGAGAGGCCACTTTTTTCTTGTTAACATCTTGATGTTTTAAGCATACTGTAGAAGTTAAAACAGTCGGTTTCGTTTAGTCATGGGGGTGCACGGATACCCCTCTTAGATACCGTAATACGTCCTTCTTGGTAATTCTAAACGCAAAAGGGGGGGGGGGGGTGAATTTACCAGTTATAACAATGGTTGTCATGACAACATATATTATAACATGTGTCAAAATGAGTGACATATCTGTACACACATCAACATCAAGCTTTATTATAATCAGATTATCACAAAACAGGGTTGCAGGTTAAAATGAAGCTGTCCGTATTCTTAATGCATAAAGACGGCGAAATCTTGAAAAATACGCGAAAACAATAGGTTTGTAATACGCATAACATATTACTATGCCAAAATGCAATTGAGTTCCTTTTATCAATATATGTTGTATATGTTTCAAAGTGATAGGAAATGTCATTAAACACCGTGGATATTGCATCAAAATCATACTGAAATGATTGTTTTCATGTCTAAGCAATTTTCTTTGAAAAAAATATGAAATTCTTCTATTCTAGTTAGATTTTCATTCATGATAACTGTTGCCATGGCAACATACATTTTGATATGGATATATTTCTTATATCAAAATGTGTAGAACAGTACTGGCAAGGACGCTACCAATTTTCGTACCAATCTGATGACCATACATAAAGTTACAGGTCGAAATGTGACGGTAGTACAAAAGGACCTCTCAATAAAATTTGAAAAGGGCATTTTTTAACCATCTTGACGCCCCCTTGATTTTCCCTAAGAGAGGCCACTTTTTTCTTGTTAACATCTTGATGTTTTAAGCATACTGTAGAAGTTAAAACAGTCGGTTTCGTTTAGTCATGGGGGTGCACGGATACCCCTCTTAGATACCGTAATACGTCCTTCTTGGTAATTCTAAACGCAAAAGGGGGGGGGGGGGTGAATTTACCAGTTATAACAATGGTTGTCATGACAACATATATTATAACATGTGTCAAAATGAGTGACATATCTGTACACACATCAACATCAAGCTTTATTATAATCAGATTATCACAAAACAGGGTTGCGGGTTAAAATGAAGCTGTCCGTATTCTTAATGCATAAAGACGGCGAAATCTTGAAAAATACGCGAAAACAATAGGTTTGTAATACGCATAACATATTACTATGCCAAAATGCAATTCAGTTCCTTTTATCAATATATGTTGTATATGTTTCAAAGTGATAGGAAATGTCATTAAACACCGTGGATATTGCATCAAAATCATACTGAAATGATTGTTTTCATGTCTAAGCAATTTTCTTTGAAAAAAATATGAAATTCTTCTATTCTAGTTAGATTTTCATTCATGATAACTGTTGCCATGGCAACATACATTTTGATATGGATATATTTCTTATATCAAAATGTGTAGAACAGTACTGGCAAGAACGCTACCAATTTTCGTACCAATCTGATGACCATACATAAAGTTACAGGTCGAAATGTGACGGTAGTACAAAAGGACCTCTCAATAAAATTTGAAAAGGGCATTTTTTAACCATCTTGACGCCCCTTGATTTTCCCTAAGAGAGGCCACTTTTTTCTTGTTAACATCTTGATGTTTTAAGCATACTGTAGAAGTTAAAACGGTCGGTTTCGTTTAGTCATGGGGGTGCACGGATACCCCTCTTAGATACCGTAATACGTCCTTGGTAATTCTAAACGCAAAAAGGGGGGGGGGGGTGAATTTACCAGTTATAACAATGGTTGTCATGACAACATATATTATAACATGTGTCAAAATGAGTGACATATCTGTACACACATCAACATCAAGCTTTATTATAATCAGATTATCACAAAACAGGGTTGCAGGTTAAAATGAAGCTGTCCGTATTCTTAATGCATAAAGACGGCGAAATCTTGAAAAATACGCGAAAACAATAGGTTTGTAATACGCATAACATATTACTATGCCAAAATGCAATTGAGTTCCTTTTATCAATATATGTTGTATATGTTTCAAAGTGATAGGAAATGTCATTAAACACCGTGGATATTGCATCAAAATCATACTGAAATGATTGTTTTCATGTCTAAGCAATTTTCTTTGAAAAAAATATGAAATTCTTCTATTCTAGTTAGATTTTCATTCATGATAACTGTTGCCATTGCAACATACATTTTGATATGGATATATTTCTTATATCAAAATGTGTAGAACAGTACTGGCAAGGACGCTACCAATTTTCGTACCAATCTGATGACCATACATAAAGTTACAGGTCGAAATGTGACGGTAGTACAAAAGGACCTCTCAATAAAATTTGAAAAGGGCATTTTTTAACCATCTTGACGCCCCTTGATTTTCCCTAAGAGAGGCCACTTTTTTCTTGTTAACATCTTGATGTTTTAAGCATACTGTAGAAGTTAAAACAGTCGGTTTCGTTTAGTCATTGGGGTGCACGGATACCCCTCTTAGATACCGTAATACGTCCTTCTTGGTAATTCTAAACGCAAAAGGGGGGGGGGGGTGAATTTACCAGTTATAACAATGGTTGTCATGACAACATATATTATAACATGTGTCAAAATGAGTGACATATCTGTACACACATCAACATCAAGCTTTATTATAATCAGATTATCACAAAACAGGGTTGCGGGTTAAAATGAAGCTGTCCGTATTCTTAATGCATAAAGACGGCGAAATCTTGAAAAATACGCGAAAACAATAGGTTTGTAATACGCATAACATATTACTATGCCAAAATGCAATTCAGTTCCTTTTATCAATATATGTTGTATATGTTTCAAAGTGATAGGAAATGTCATTAAACACCGTGGATATTGCATCAAAATCATACTGAAATGATTGTTTTCATGTCTAAGCAATTTTCTTTGAAAAAAATATGAAATTCTTCTATTCTGTTAGATTTTCATTCATGATAACTGTTGCCATGGCAACATACATTTTGATATGGATATATTTCTTATATCAAAATGTGTAGAACAGTACTGGCAAGAACGCTACCAATTTTCGTACCAATCTGATGACCATACATAAAGTTACAGGTCGAAATGTGACGGTAGTACAAAAGGACCTCTCAATAAAATTTGAAAAGGGCATTTTTTAACCATCTTGACGCCCCTTGATTTTCCCTAAGAGAGGCCACTTTTTTCTTGTTAACATCTTGATGTTTTAAGCATACTGTAGAAGTTAAAACGGTCGGTTTCGTTTAGTCATGGGGGTGCACGGATACCCCTCTTAGATACCGTAATACGTCCTTGGTAATTCTAAACGCAAAAAGGGGGGGGGGGGGTGAATTTACCAGTTATAACAATGGTTGTCATGACAACATATATTATAACATGTGTCAAAATGAGTGACATATCGGTACACACATCAACATCAAGCTTTATTATAATCAGATTATCACAAAACAGGGTTGCGGGTTAAAATGAAGCTGTCCGTATTCTTAATGCATAAAGACGGCGAAATCTTGAAAAATACGCGAAAACAATAGGTTTGTAATACGCATAACATATTACTATGCCAAAATGCAATTGAGTTCCTTTTATCAATATATGTTGTATATGTTTCAAAGTGATAGGAAATGTCATTAAACACCGTGGATATTGCATCAAAATCATACTGAAATGATTGTTTTCATGTCTAAGCAATTTTCTTTGAAAAAAATATGAAATTCTTCTATTCTAGTTAGATTTTCATTCATGATAACTGTTGCCATGGCAACATACATTTTGATATGGATATATTTCTTATATCAAAATGTGTAGAACAGTACTGGCAAGGACGCTACCAATTTTCGTACCAATCTGATGACCATACATAAAGTTACAGGTCGAAATGTGACGGTAGTACAAAAGGACCTCTCAATAAAATTTGAAAAGGGCATTTTTTAACCATCTTGACGCCCCCTTGATTTTCCCTAAGAGAGGCCACTTTTTTCTTGTTAACATCTTGATGTTTTAAGCATACTGTAGAAGTTAAAACAGTCGGTTTCGTTTAGTCATGGGGGTGCACGGATACCCTCTTAGATACCGTAATACGTCCTTCTTGGTAATTCTAAACGCAAAAAAGGGGGGGGGGGGGGTGAATTTACCAGTTATAACAATGGTTGTCATGACAACATATATTATAACATGTGTCAAAATGAGTGACATATCTGTACACACATCAACATCAAGCTTTATTATAATCAGATTATCACAAAACAGGGTTGCGGGTTAAAATGAAGCTGTCCGTATTCTTAATGCATAAAGACGGCGAAATCTTGAAAAATACGCGAAAACAATAGGTTTGTAATACGCATAACATATTACTATGCCAAAATGCAATTCAGTTCCTTTTATCAATATATGTTGTATATGTTTCAAAGTGATAGGAAATGTCATTAAACACCGTGGATATTGCATCAAAATCATACTGAAATGATTGTTTTCATGTCTAAGCAATTTTCTTTGAAAAAAATATGAAATTCTTCTATTCTAGTTAGATTTTCATTCATGATAACTGTTGCCATGGCAACATACATTTTGATATGGATATATTTCTTATATCAAAATGTGTAGAACAGTACTGGCAAGGACGCTACCAATTTTCGTACCAATCTGATGACCATACATAAAGTTACAGGTCGAAATGTGACGGTAGTACAAAAGGACCTCTCAATAAAATTTGAAAAGGGCATTTTTTAACCATCTTGACGCCCCCTTGATTTTCCCTAAGAGAGGCCACTTTTTTTCTTGTTAACATCTTGATGTTTTAAGCATACTGTAGAAGTTAAAACAGTCGGTTTCGTTTAGTCATGGGGGTGCACGGATACCCCTCTTAGATACCGTAATACGTCCTTCTTGGTAATTCTAAACGCAAAAGGGGGGGGGGGGGGTGAATTTACCAGTTATAACAATGGTTGTCATGACAACATATATTATAACATGTGTCAAAATGAGTGACATATCTGTACACACATCAACATCAAGCTTTATTATAATCAGATTATCACAAAACAGGGTTGCGGGTTAAAATGAAGCTGTCCGTATTCTTAATGCATAAAGACGGCGAAATCTTGAAAAATACGCGAAAACAATAGGTTTGTAATACGCATAACATATTACTATGCCAAAATGCAATTGAGTTCCTTTTATCAATATATGTTGTATATGTTTCAAAGTGATAGGAAATGTCATTAAACACCGTGGATATTGCATCAAAATCATACTGAAATGATTGTTTTCATGTCTAAGCAATTTTCTTTGAAAAAAATATGAAATTCTTCTATTCTAGTTAGATTTTCATTCATGATAACTGTTGCCATGGCAACATACATTTTGATATGGATATATTTCTTATATCAAAATGTGTAGAACAGTACTGGCAAGGACGCTACCAATTTTCGTACCAATCTGATGACCATACATAAAGTTACAGGTCGAAATGTGACGGTAGTACAAAAGGACCTCTCAATAAAATTTGAAAAGGGCATTTTTTAACCATCTTGACGCCCCCTTGATTTTCCCTAAGAGAGGCCACTTTTTTTTTCTTGTTAACATCTTGATGTTTTAAGCATACTGTAGAAGTTAAAACAGTCGGTTTCGTTTAGTCATGGGGGTGCACGGATACCCCTCTTAGATACCGTAATACGTCCTTCTTGGTAATTCTAAACGCAAAAAGGGGGGGGGGGGGGTGAATTTACCAGTTATAACAATGGTTGTCATGACAACATATATTATAACATGTGTCAAAATGAGTGACATATCGGTACACACATCAACATCAAGCTTTATTATAATCAGATTATCACAAAACAGGGTTGCAGGTTAAAATGAAGCTGTCCGTATTCTTAATGCATAAAGACGGCGAAATCTTGAAAAATACGCGAAAACAATAGGTTTGTAATACGCATAACATATTACTATGCCAAAATGCAATTGAGTTCCTTTTATCAATATATGTTGTATATGTTTCAAAGTGATAGGAAATGTCATTAAACACCGTGGATATTGCATCAAAATCATACTGAAATGATTGTTTTCATGTCTAAGCAATTTTCTTTGAAAAAAATATGAAATTCTTCTATTCTAGTTAGATTTTCATTCATGATAACTGTTGCCATGGCAACATACATTTTGATATGGATATATTTCTTATATCAAAATGTGTAGAACAGTACTGGCAAGGACGCTACCAATTTTCGTACCAATCTGATGACCATACATAAAGTTACAGGTCGAAATGTGACGGTAGTACAAAAGGACCTCTCAATAAAATTTGAAAAGGGCATTTTTTAACCATCTTGACGCCCCTTGATTTTCCCTAAGAGGGGCCACTTTTTTTCTTGTTAACATCTTGATGTTTTAAGCATACTGTAGAAGTTAAAACGGTCGGTTTCGTTTAGTCATGGGGGTGCACGGATACCCCTCTTAGATACCGTAATACGTCCTTCTTGGTAATTCTAAACGCAAAAGGGGGGGGGGGGGGGTGAATTTACCAGTTATAACAATGGTTGTCATGACAACATATATTATAACATGTGTCAAAATGAGTGACATATCTGTACACACATCAACATCAAGCTTTATTATAATCAGATTATCACAAAACAGGGTTGCGGTTAAAATGAAGCTGTCCGTATTCTTAATGCATAAAGACGGCGAAATCTTGAAAAATACGCGAAAACAATAGGTTTGTAATACGCATAACATATTACTATGCCAAAATGCAATTCAGTTCCTTTTATCAATATATGTTGTATATGTTTCAAAGTGATAGGAAATGTCATTAAACACCGTGGATATTGCATCAAAATCATACTGAAATGATTGTTTTCATGTCTAAGCAATTTTCTTTGAAAAAAATATGAAATTCTTCTATTCTAGTTAGATTTTCATTCATGATAACTGTTGCCATGGCAACATACATTTTGATATGGATATATTTCTTATATCAAAATGTGTAGAACAGTACTGGCAAGGACGCTACCAATTTTCGTACCAATCTGATGACCATACATAAAGTTACAGGTCGAAATGTGACGGTAGTACAAAAGGACCTCTCAATAAAATTTGAAAAGGGCATTTTTTAACCATCTTGACGCCCCCTTGATTTTCCCTAAGAGAGGCCACTTTTTTCTTGTTAACATCTTGATGTTTTAAGCATACTGTAGAAGTTAAAACAGTCGGTTTCGTTTAGTCATGGGGGTGCACGGATACCCCTCTTAGATACCGTAATACGTCCTTCTTGGTAATTCTAAACGCAAAAGGGGGGGGGGGGGGTGAATTTACCAGTTATAACAATGGTTGTCATGACAACATATATTATAACATGTGTCAAAATGAGTGACATATCTGTACACACATCAACATCAAGCTTTATTATAATCAGATTATCACAAAACAGGGTTGCGGGTTAAAATGAAGCTGTCCGTATTCTTAATGCATAAAGACGGCGAAATCTTGAAAAATACGCGAAAACAATAGGTTTGTAATACGCATAACATATTACTATGCCAAAATGCAATTCAGTTCCTTTTATCAATATATGTTGTATATGTTTCAAAGTGATAGGAAATGTCATTAAACACCGTGGATATTGCATCAAAATCATACTGAAATGATTGTTTTCATGTCTAAGCAATTTTCTTTGAAAAAAATATGAAATTCTTCTATTCTAGTTAGATTTTCATTCATGATAACTGTTGCCATGGCAACATACATTTTGATATGGATATATTTCTTATATCAAATGTGTAGAACAGTACTGGCAAGGACGCTACCAATTTTCGTACCAATCTGATGACCATACATAAGTTACAGGTCGAAATGTGACGGTAGTACAAAAGGACCTCTCAATAAAATTTGAAAAGGGCATTTTTTAACCATCTTGACGCCCCTTGATTTTCCCTAAGAGAGGCACTTTTTTTCTTGTTAACATCTTGATGTTTTAATCATACTGTAGAAGTTAAAACAGTCGGTTTCGTTTAGTCATGGGGGTGCACGGATACCCTCTTAGATACCGTAATACGTCCTTCTTGGTAATTCTAAACGCAAAGGGGGGGGGGGGGGGTGAATTTACCAGTTATAACAATGGTTGTCATGACAACATATATTATAACATGTGTCAAAATGAGTGACATATCTGTACGCACATCAACATCAAGCTTTATTATAATCAGATTATCACAAAACAGGGTTGCGGGTTAAAATGAAGCTGTCCGTATTCTTAATGCATAAAGACGGCGAAATCTTGAAAAATACGCGAAAACAATAGGTTTGTAATACGCATAACATATTACTATGCCAAATGCAATTCAGTTCTTTTATCAATATATGTTGTATATGTTTCAAATGTGATAGGAAATGTCATTAAACACCGTGGATATTGCATCAAAATCATACTGAAATGATTGTTTTCATGTCTAAGCAATTTCTTTGAAAAAAATATGAAATTCTTCTATTCTTGTTAGATTTTCATTCATGATACTGTTGCCATGGCAAACATACATTTTGATATGGATATATTTCTTATATCAAAATGTGTAGAACAGTACTGGCAAGGACGCTACCAATTTTCGTACCAATCTGATGACCATACATAAAGTTACAGGTCGAAATGTGACGGTAGTACAAAAGGACCTCTCAATAAAATTTGAAAAGGGCATTTTTAACCATCTTGACGCCCTTGATTTTCCCTAAGAGAGGCCATTTTTTTGTTAACATCTTGATGTTTTAAGCATACTGTAGAAGTTAAAACAGTCGGTTTCGTTTAGTCATGGGGTGCACGGATACCCTCTTAGATACCGTAATACGTCTTCTTGGTAATTCTAAACGCAAAAAAGGGGGGGGGGGGGGGTGAAATTTACCAGTTATAACAATGGTTGTCATGTCAACATATATTATAACATGTGTCAAAATGAGTGACATATCTGTACACACATCAACATCAAGCTTTATTATAATCAGATTATCACAAAACAGGGTTGCGGGTTAAAATGAAGCTGTCCGTATTCTTAATGCATAAAGACGGCGGCGAAATCTTGAAAAATACGCGAAAACAATAGGTTTGTAATACGCATAACATATTACTATGCCAAAATGCAATTCAGTTCCTTTTATCAATATATGTTGTATATGTTTCAAAGTGATAGGAAATTTCATTAAACACCGTGGATATTGCATCAAAATCATACTGAAATGATTGTTTTCATGTCTAAGCAATTTTCTTTGAAAAAATATGAAATTCTTCTATTCTAGTTAGATTTTCATTCATGATAACTGTTGCCATGGCAACATACATTTTGATATGGATATTTTTATATCAAAATGTGTAGAACAGTACTGGCAATGACGCTACAATTTTCGTACCAATCTGATGACCATACATAAAGTTACAGGTCGAAATGTGACGGTAGTACAAAGGACCTCTCATTAATAAAATTTAAAAAGGGCATTTTTTTAACCATCTTGACGCCCCTTGATTTTCCTAAGAGAGGCCACTTTTTTCTTGTTAACATCTTGATGTTTTAATCATACTGTAGAAGTTAAAACGGTCGGTTTCGTTTAGTCATGGGGGTGCACGGATACCCATCTTAGATACCGTTAATACGTCCTTCTTGGTAATTCTAAACGCAAAAGGGGGGGGGGGGGGTGAATTTACAAGTTATAACAATGGTTGTCATGACAACATATATTATAACATGTGTCAAAATGAGTGACATATCTGTACGCACATCAACATCAAGCTTTATTATAATCAGATTATCACAAAACGGGTTGCGGGTTAAAATGAAGCTGTCCGTATTCTTAATGCATAAAGACGGCGAAATCTTGAAAAATACGCGGAAAACAATAGGTTTGTAATACGCATAACATATTACTATGCCAAAATGCAATTCAGTTCCTTTTATCAATATATGTTGTATATTTTCAAAGTGATAGGAAATGTCATTAAACACCGTGGATATTGCATCAAAATCATACTGAAATGATTGTTTTCATGTCTAAGCAATTTTCTTTGAAAAAATATGAAATTTTCTATTCTCGTTAGATTTTCATTCATGATAACTGTTGCCATGGCAACATACATTTGATATGGATATATTTCTTATATCAAAAATGTGTAGAACAGTACTGGCAAGAACGCTACAAATTTTCGTACCAATCTGATGACCATACATAAAGTTACAGGTCGAAATGTGACGGTAGTACAAAAGGACCTCTCAATAAAATTTGAAAAGGGCATTTTTTAACCATCTTGACGCCCCTTGATTTTCCTAAGAGAGGCCACTTTTTTTCTGTTAACATCTTGATGTTTTAAGCATACTGTAGAAGTTAAAACGGTCGGTTTCGTTTAGTCATGGGGGTGCACGGATACCCCTCTTAGATACGTAATACGTCCTTCTTGGTAATTCTAAACGCAAAAGGGGGGGGGGGGTGAATTTACCAGTTATAACAATGGTTGTCATGACAACATATATTATAACATGTGTCAAAATGAGTGACATATCTGTACACACATCAACATCAAGCTTTATTATAATCAGATTATCACAAAACAGGGTTGCGGGTTAAAATGAAGCTGTCCGTATTCTTAATGCATAAAGACGGCGAAATCTTGAAAAATACGCGAAAACATAGGTTTGTAATACGCATAACATATTACTATGCCAAATGCAATTCAGTTCCTTTTATCAATATATGTTGTATATGTTTCAAAGTGATAGGAAATGTCATTAAACACCGTGGATATTGCATCAAAAATCATACTGAAATGATTGTTTTCATGTCTAAGCAATTTTCTTTGAAAAAAATATGAAATTCTTCTATTCTAGTTAGATTTCATTCATGATAACTGTTGCCATGGCAACATACATTTTGATATGGATATATTTCTTATATCAAAATGTGTAGAACAGTACTGGCAAGGACGCTACCAATTTTCGTACCAATCTGATGACCATACATAAAGTTACAGGTCGAAATGTGACGGTAGTACAAAAGGACCTCTCAATAAAATTTGAAAAGGGCATTTTTTAACCATCTTGACGCCCCTTGATTTTCCCTAAGAGAGGCCACTTTTTTTTGTTAACATCTTGATGTTTTAAGCATACTGTAGAAGTTTAAAACGGTCGGTTTCGTTTAGTCATGGGGGTGCACGGATACCCCTCTTAGATACCGTAATACGTCCTGGTAATTCTAAAGCAAAAAGGGGGGGGGGGGGGTGAATTTACCAGTTATAACAATGGTTGTCATGAAAACATATATTATAACATGTGTCAAATGAGTGACATATCTGTACACACATCAACACAAGCTTTTTATAATCAGATTATCACAAAACAGGGTTGCGGGTTAAAATGAAGCTGTCCGTATTCTTAATGCATAAAGGACGGCGAAATCTTGAAAAATACGCGAAAACAATAGGTTTGTAATACGCATAACATATTACTATGCCAAAATATAATGAGTTCCTTTTATCAATATATGTTGTATATGTTTCAAAATGATAGGAAATGTCATTAAACACCGTGGATATTGCATCAAAATCATACTGAAATGATTGTTTTCATGTCTAAGCAATTTTCTTTGAAAAAATATGAAATTCTTCTATTCTGGTTAGATTTTCATTCATGATAACTGTTGCCATGGCAACATACATTTTGATATGGATATATTTCTTATATCAAAATGTGTAGAACAGTACTGGCAATGACGCTACCAAATTTTCGTACCAATCTGATGACCATACATAAAGTTACAGGTCGAAATGTGACGGTAGTACAAAAGGACCTCTCAATAAAATTTGAAAGGGCATTTTTTAACCATCTTGACGCCCCTTGATTTTTCCTAAGAGAGGCCATTTTTTCTTGTTAACATCTTGATGTTTTAAGCATACTGTAGAAGTTAAAACAGTCGGTTTCGTTTAGTCATGGGGGTGCACGGATACCCCTCTTAGATACGTAATACGTCCTTCTTGGTAATTCTAAACGCAAAGGGGGGGGGGGGGGTGAATTTACCAGTTATAACAATGGTTGTCATGACAACATATATTTTAACATGTGTCAAAATGAGTGACATATCTGTACGCACACATCACATCAAGCTTTATTATAATCAGATTATCACAAAACAGGGTTGCGGGTTAAATGAAGCTGTCCGTATTCTTAATGCATAAAGACGGCGCGAAATCTTGAAAAATACGCGAAAACAATAGGTTTGTAATACGCATAACATATTACTATGCCAAAATGCAATTGAGTTCTTTTATCAATATATGTTGTATATGTTTCAAAGTGATAGGAAATGTCATTAAACACCGTGGATATTGCATCAAAATCATACTGAAATGATTGTTTTCATGTCTAAGCAATTTTCTTTGAAAAAAATATGAAATTCTTCTATTCTCGTTAGATTTTCATTCATGATAACTGTTGCCATGGCAACATACATTTTGATATGGATATATTTCTTATATCAAAATGTGTAGAACAGTACTGGCAATGACGCTACAATTTTCGTACCAATCTGATGACCATACAAAAGTTACAGGTCGAAATGTGACGGTAGTACAAAAGGACCTCTCAATAAAATTTGAAAAGGGCATTTTTTAACCATCTTGACGCCCCCTTGATTTTCCTAAGAGAGGCCACTTTTTTTTTGTTAACATCTTGATGTTTAAGCATACTGTAGAAGTTAAAACGGTCGGTTTCGTTTAGTCATGGGGGTGCACGGATACC
>CM046854.1:6503091-6524205 GCA_025617745.1 Heliocidaris erythrogramma
CCCCCCCCCCCCCCCCCCCCCCCCCCCCCCCCCGTCTCGAAGTGGCGCGTTCATTGGACTTCTCGCTGGGAACGCGTCCATTCGAGATAACGGGGGGGGGGCTTGTCTCGAAAGGGTGTGCCCGTTCCCGTTCCGCTCCCATCCCGCTCCCATCCCGCTCCCGCACCCCACCCATTCGAGACAAGCCCATACGATCATATATGCGTACGTACGTGCGTGCAGGCCAGGGACTTTTTTCCCCCACGGCCACCGGCGACCGTGCTTTCATGAAGACCAATCGGAACCGTTTCCCGAAAAAATGCGAAATCTGCCTAGGCTTGGTTACAAAAAAAAAAGACGCACGCGGGACGGGGCTGGCACAATACATGCATGTACACCGAACGAAATTTCGAAAGAACGATCGAGGAGAATTACTTTACGGTACCGTATTTCATCTGTCTTTGAAATTAATTTCTTAGCTAAAGTAGGATGCGGTATATAAAACAAATGCTGACTGCTTTCTTTTTGTGTCACAGTTAAAACAATGACCCTCGGTGATCTTGCAACTGTGCTATGCCCCTCCGAGTCGACTGTCGTCTCGGGGGCATAGCACAGTTGCGAGCTCACTTCGGGCCATAGTTTTCACCGTGCCCCTCATTTGTATAATAGAGAGAGAGAGAGAGAGAGAGAAATACACCTTCGGTTAATTGTGATAGCTTGGCTAACAATGAATTACCTTAGAGTGTGGTACTTGTGTTCGGTCTTCTTCTTTCCTGGCCTTAGGTTTGGTTACCACAGCATATTCAACCTTACAAGAAAGGAACAAAATATATTATAGATATATTGGCTGCTATGAGAGGCATAGCTGTTTATAGAGGCTCGAGGGGACCTTACATCCTGCTATGATTTAGACATCAGCAGGATGTAAGGTCCCGAGAGCCCATAAAAACAACTGTGCCACGAATACTGAAGCAGTCAATATGTCTTTTATATACCGAACAAAGCCAGGTAGTAGTGAAAGAATACATGTGCGACTTACCAACCATGGGGTTATCACATTTAAAAATCATCATCAAACTGTTAATTAACTAAAAAAATCAGAGATAAATCTAGATAAATCGCAAGTAAAATAAATTTAGCAACCAAATCGCACTGCGATTATGGTATCCGCGCTCGAACAAAGTAATTTTTTACACGTAAACCAATGGGGACCGCAGCAAAATTTAATTTAATTTATAGTTCATTTTTGCGGGCATGGTTAAAACACGACGTCACTTTCAACCAATAAGATGACATGATTAGCAAAGATTCTTAAAGTAAGGTGTATAAAACGCTATATAACAGGTTTACAAAATAATGACATGGAGATGGCAAAGATAATAATGACAGCCGTTATATTTTGACATTAACAATATTCAAAACTTTTTTTGGCAATTCTCATAGTTATACTTGCAATTTACATTATGAAACAGAATTACAGGTTTTGTTTAGGCCCTGATTTATTATATTTTTTTCTTAATTGAGACGCAGTTATAAATCGACATTTTTGGGGGTAAAATGTATATCAGTATTAATTTCTTTGTTCTTTTGGCTCATTTTACATATTACTTTTAATGAATATTTTACCATTCCAGAGGTTGTAGCTTTATGTACATGTGGAACTTTGTCGTCAGTTTTAGCTTGGTTGATAAACTGATAGCCCGTATCAATATGGAGCTCCTGGAATCAATGTTGTATAAACATAACAGGTGAGTCAAGTTTTCAAGAAAAAAAAATGAATATGTCCAGATAACTTTTAAAGTATGAATTGCAACTTTGGAATAAATGAACAAATCTTCAAAATCCAAAATAATACTTTTCTACAAATAATGAAGGAGCAATTATTTAAATTGGTCTCTATTCGATGTGTATAATACTGCATAAAAGTTATAGTTTGGCTTCAGTTAAACAATCGATATGCATAATTACATTTTTGTATCTTTCAGTACTTTCCATTTTTCTTCTAGGCTACTTTTCTCTGTAATCACAGAGTGAAAAGGAACTAGACAGCTATAGGAACATCTATCAACTTATACCTTCAACATTGCGATCTTAAAGGTGTAAGTTGACAGATAAATGGCGTAGTTCTTATATAACTATTACGGTAAATTTTTTGAGCCGTAGGACAATGACGAATAATAATCAGGAAATAGGATAGTGTCTACAGCACTTCAGACTGCTCGTGTATCACGTTTCTGGTAGACTGTCGCGTATTGTGCAGATTGGTCTAGTAAGTATTCCTGGAAAAGAAGTACGGGCTATGATAAATATATATTAACAAAGTTTTGCTTATTTTATCTTCGTCTTTGAATCGTTGAGACATAGTAAAACCGTTTCAATGATCTTCTCAAGTACGTGCATTAGAGGAATAATCAGGACATTGTCCTTTTTTCCCCAAGTTTTGAGTATCCTCCTATCCCAGTAGTTGTGATTTCATAGATTAAAGGGAAGTCTCATTGCTTTGTCATGTTGGCTAACTGATTTTTGATAAGTAAATATCGAGAACCTTTGCACTTTTAGTGATATTTTGTTTTGTTTTGATCCTCTTTTCGACGGTAGCGTAGATAACTGTCGGGTCCAGTGGTCCTTCCTGGAACATGAAGAAAAATCAGACAAATATCAATACACCTTTTTTGTAATAAAAAAATATAAAGCTAAGATTCTCCCCATTTTCCTAACCGGTTTATGATAAAGAATTAACATAAATCTTCAGTTAATAAATTTAAAATAGGGGGACAGAGAGTCTTCAATCAAACAACTTAATTAATGAAGCCCGATCAGCAATGATTTTACATATAAAATACACATTTCGTCTTGAATATTGCAATTTACATTTCTGTGGGTTCATTGTTGAAATTTCTATCAGATGCATGTTACGGTGAACAAATTAGTTCCCTACTTTGAAGTAACATGCAATCTTCTACACATCGCCAATGCAAATCGTGTTCGACACATCATTATCAACTTACCGTTCTCACAATAGACTTATGTTCGGAATTGGAAACTCCAGACGCTCCTAAGCTTTCCCCGATTGATCCTGTTGAGGAGGGTTCTACCAAAGCGTCATTTGATAGAGGCACAAGTGTCAGTGTATGGTCTCCAGGAGCCGGTGTCTGCATTAGACTAGATTCCGGCATCGCACTTTGGGCCCGGAGAGTGGGAGATGGATCATCTTCATCTAACTGGTATACGGGAGTCACTGCGCCCCAAATTACAAGGATATCATCGAGAATATGTATCTAATACATACGGTAATAGTACACTTGTAAAACACTGCGATCAATTAAATGACACCATGGTAACTCCAAGGGCGCATAAAATAAGGTTATAATTGTATTATTAGTATTTCAGTAAAGCTATGAACATGTACCAAACATACTCATTTTCACAGAAGGTTGTGGTTCTATCAAAAACTCGCAACGACATCTAAGGTATAAATGAAGTAAATAAAGATGTGATTCAGAAATTTATAAGCTTTATCCGAACACTTTAAAATGAACTAGAATGGAAGTAGGACGTTTATTAAAGTTCGCATATGTTCAACAATAATCAGAGCACAGCGACAATCTGCATTTTCCATTTACGATAATATCAGAGTTACGTCAGTATATGAGCCAGTGTGTATACTTACTATTTTGCTCCTTCGTAATTCGTAATACTATGAGCTTAATACCAATAACAGCAAGTACAATGAACAAAGCAGCTCCAAAGGAATAGAGCCAAATCTGCCAGGAACTCACTAAATGAATGCAAAGACAAATTTACGGAAATTTATACAATTCTTAATACAGCAGCCATGTCTATACGTCCGAATATATTATTCCATGGTAAATCAAGATGAAAAGAATGAACAATGAAAGATCAAACTTTGGCCCTCATCTTAACAGAGAACAACAGTTGGTGTATATGATTATATTAACAGCTTGCATGATTAACACGTTTCAGAGCTCCTAAAAGCGACTCAAAAAGACTTTAAAAAATAAATTACATATCTTTATTACAAATCAGTAAATTCTGTATGGCCTAGATGTTCATTAGCATGATTAGAGGATTATAAGAGACTATTGGGGTGTTGCAAGAAAGTTGCGATTGATTGCAAGTTGCAACTGATCGGTACTGACCAATCAAAATCATCGTTGCAAGCGCATCTTCTTGAATGGGCAGACCCTGAACCATTCAGAATGGTTGTTCTAATTTGCTTTACAATTTGCAATTGATTGCAACTTTCTTGCAACACCCCATAAGAGTTATTATAAGGGCTTAAAACTGTCAACATAACCCGCATAGTTATAAGGCCGTAACAGGATGCATCAACTATAATTTTCATTCATTTTGATTATTTATCATTGATTTTGGTTTCAACGTAAACAAGACTGATAATGATGAAAGTTGTAATGATGATAATGATAAGGATGATGATAGTAATGGTGATGATAATAAATGTTGATAATGATAAAAGACATGATGATAATACGAATAATGATAGTCATAATAATGATAGTAATAATAATAATAATGATAGTAATAAGACTAATAATAATATTAATAATAATGCTAACAATGAAGCGCATATAACAAAAATATTCTAATACCTGCATCAAGGGTAAAGGAAAACACAAAAAAATATTAGCATCATAAGAATAGCAAATGTTCAGCTCCACCTTGCAAGGATTCTCTGGGGGAGTGGGACACAAGTCTGGATATTATATGACAAACAAGAGAAAGAAATTTTAAACTTGCGGCTGGGGAGGGGCAATTACGGGCTGCAGTGTTCCCTGGCACTACATGTGTACTTAAGATATTTCAGATTGGGTTTTTCGGGGGATTCTCCAGAACCCCCAGTTCATACTTGAAGTTATTTCTACACAGACAAGTTTTCTGATGTATTTCCAAATCGTCAACAGTATCACAAAAGAATATATGTAAAGGAAGAAAGAAAAAAAAACTCATCCAAAACAAAGACATCAGGTTTGGCACATGTATGTATGAAGTGTAATGATTATCAAAATTTGATAAAGTTAAAGTAACTAATAGACCTGTTTACTAAGTGATTCAAATTTCATGCATACTTTTGAAACAAAGGTTGTTCTTGACAACCTGAAAGCTTGCCAGACATAGCAACAAGTAATGTATGCAAACTGGATTCCAAGTATTGTAGTTCATTCATTAATAACATGTTAATGGAATACCTCGTTACTAGGTCCCCATGAAAGAAACATCCATAAATTTGAATCACTTAGTAAACAGGTCTATTGATGTAGTTTTATTAAATGAGATGTTACAATACTTCACTCGATAGGGCATGCTACAAAGGGTTGCTTATAGTCCCAGCACATCACATTACACCAGTGGAATTGTTGAATAAAGTACATGTTACAACGGAAATATCTGTTTATATGTTGCATTAGATGATGCAAGTTAAATGTCATATTCTGAAAAGTGATAGGAGGACCAGCAAAAAGCGGATTTGTCTGCCAACAAGCTAAATCTGTTTTTGCTTTTGTATACAGTGTTCCCAATGGAAATTCCTTTATTTTTATTATTTTGATATTCGTTGTTACGGTAATGTAACCTTGATAGAAATTGTGAGTTTACAAAAATATAATGTTCTGTGGAATATATATTGTTATGCAAACCATCAATAAAACATACAATGTTTATAGATGGTATTGATACATCAGAAAATAACATTAAAATCTCATTTCTCAAACACAAGGGCATTCTGAAAAATGAGATTGTATTCTTCTATCAAAAGTGTTCATTCAAGAATTTACAGAAGTATAATCAATGAAGTTTATACTTTACATCTTCGTCTTTAATGTACACTTTGCTTACAGTAATTTGAATGAAGAAGATATGAGCATTATCAGTCGTAAATCGTTTTGGCTATTGATAGATTTTAATTGAAAACGATAAGGATGAATTTAAAAGAATGATAAATTCCACAAACCGTCCTTAATATCATCGGTTGCATTTGGTGAATCCGGAGGTTCTGTGGACATGCTGGAGGCTGTGACGTAGTTTTGTTGAGCTGCTGTCGTATACGTTGTGGATGTGGGAGATGAAAAAGCTGAATGTTTGGAGCGAAGGAAACAGAAAGATACAAATAGATAAAATGAATAAATACTTTTTAAAAACGTCATTTCAGGTGCTAATTTAATAATCACATTTTGTATTCTTTTTAAGGGGGATTAGAAAAACTTAAAAAGTAAGGGAAAAGCTTCTCTTTTATTCTGTTTGTAAGAAATTTGTATCAAGATGACATGCTGACAAATGCAGACATGTAAAAAGAGGTGATGATTTTCAGCTTTTTAGTTGTTGCTCCTGCAGTTAAATACTTTATGTGAAAAACCGGTAATTCTAGTTTTACATTTATCTACTTCATTTATTTAAAAATGCCTTTTTGTACCTAGGGGATCCCCGATTCAACACAGTTGTTGACCTACATCAGCAATATACTCACAAACACAGATGGAAATTATAATCATAACCCATAATCCATAGATAACACAAAATACAAGGGAAATCACTTGAAAGCAAGATAAATAGCATGATAGATATTTAATACAAACCTCTTGTTTTAATATAAACTGATGCCAGTATTGTTTCTAAAGCATTAGAAGTCTTGTTAAAAATGCAGGTTATAATCCTCATACGGTCATCGTCTTTGGGGATGAATGATAATATGGTTGATGGTATTACAAGACGACTATCGTGCTCATCATCAACTTCATGGTCAGTCTCCTCGACGATCTTCAGTCCTTCAGGGATAATCCAGTCAAGATTGACAGTAGGGTTCACCGATGTACGCGTTTGACATCGTATTGTTGTAGGGATTCTTGAGTCCACATCAAAATATTCACTAAGGATTGTATTAGTTTCATTGTTTAAAATGATCAGTTTCTCCGGTGCAACTGTTGAATACAAAAAAAGTTAGTAATTTCCTCTCAATTATCGTCCTCTTTTATCATTATTGTTATGATAGGAATGATAAAATTACTATTCGAAATACTAAATAAGAACTAATTGTAAAAGCCGTCAATACAGATATCCAAAAAAAGAAGCTTTTCTTATAACTACCTTCTCATGTCCTCACCTTTTTTGTAATGCTTCAGCTTCATCTATTATGTTAATATTCAGCGAATTGAAAATGTATTAAGAAAAAAAAACATATGTATAAACAAAAAATAAATTGTATCAATGTTAAACAATGGGATGTAAATAAAGAATTACAGAAAAACAACGTCAAGCCCTAATTAGAAGTAGAAGGCACGAAAAAAACAAATTGGTTTGTTTTTCAATAGAATATTATAATATTGTTAAGATTAAGAAAGATATATCACCGTAAAGTATTAACTTTATGTAACATTTCCTAAGATCAGAAATAGTTGACAAAACACATATGTATGTATTTTCATTATCCAAAGAAACATTCTGAATGATAAGAGCACTGGTGTAATTGAACGTTGCGTCTAATGAATGCATTGAATTATTCTTCCCGCAATTATTTCCAAAACAGGTGAAAAGCGTGGTAGAGTTGACTTTCCAGAGGATATTGTCCAAGGTCTGAGATGTTGCAGGTCCAGTGCAGTTTAGAACCACATCTTTCCCAGGAGTAAATGGCTTATTCATATGCAAGTCAGGCAATGAATCTGTTTAAAAGGAAAGACAAAGCTGTCTCTATAAAGATGTAAAGGTTCATCTCCCTGTTTTTCCTTTCGTACTACATGTACTTATTTTGACCCATGGTAAAACGGTTGATAATTACTATGAGACACTTTACGCTGGAGCATATCCTTGATCGTATCTATTTCTTGTTGATGCTGTTATTGTTCGGTTTTCCAAAAAAAAAAAAAAAAACTCTCTTCATTCTGATATATTATAATTAGTTTGTCTGCAATCATTACTTTGTATATATAAATTTATTGATTTTTCTGTAAATAATTTCTACGGTTTTTTTTTTTTTTTTTTTTTGTTCTTCTGTGATTCAATTTTTAAGAAATGGCAACGTTCATGTACATAATGAAGGCTGACAGGGCCGTTGTTTAAAGCAGTTTTGAAACTGACAGTGCTATCCTTTATTAATGAAATTGTAAATTAATAAAGTGAGCTGATGTTGGCCTACGAGAATTCATAAAATTCCAGCACAAAAATTGAATTCCCACAAAAAACATTAAGTTTCAGCACAAAACATTAAGCTAAGGGTCAAGTAACTTGTAATCAAAAGATTGCATTCATCATGAATAAAATTTTGAAGAGGGTGACTGAATGACTGCAATAGTGAGCTTTTCAAAATGTGTGGACTTGAACGCCGTCTTAGATTTCCCAGTTACAATGGGCTGCTTTGTGTCAGCTGCATACAGCGCTTTGTGCAAGAACGGCACCCCGGCCACTGGCTTCTCCCTTGTCCACTAGTCAGATCGAGAACGCGTCAAACATGGTTTTGCCGTCTTCTCTAAAACATGAACCTGGTTTCACCCATTGTTAGCTTCATGCTTCACCTATTTTGTACGCAGTCAACACAAAGCAGTCCATTGTCGCTGGGACGATCTAAGACGGCGTTCTAGTTGACATATCCGAAAACTCCTTAATGAGTCCGGTCAGTTTACAATCAAACTATTTAACAAATGCAGGCGTACTTAACATAGTTTTGTGTATGTGGCAATGGCAGGACAATATAATAATAATATAGGTTTTCCCGCCCAATTTCATCAGATTTGCATTCGAATTCACGAATAGGAGAACGATTTTCGTCAACTCTCTGTTCTTATGATCATGGGCGTCAATCCTCACAGGAATTCTATTCAAGGGGGGGGGGGGGGGACACACCTGGATGCAACAATAGGGTGTCCCCCCCCCCCCCCCCCCCCCCACTTGAATAGAATTCCTGTGAGGATTGACGCCCATACCTATGATTCATTTTCATTCTTTGAGCATTCAAATTCGTTTCATATTATTCCTTTTAAATTTATTTCATTCAATTTAAAACAAAGAAATTCATTCAATTTAACGACGCGAAGTTGTCATTCAATTTTGCGCTTGGTAGACGTTCAATTTCGTCCCAAATACCAATTTCAATTTCATTTATAGGCACACACCTTCGCACTTTGAACGTTAGAATTCAATGAACATAAACAAGTTTTGTAGTTCTTACCTCATTTTTTTTCACGTCATATCATAATTATGCACCCTTTTCACTGTTTTGATTATATAATTTCCTTCTCATTTTCAAACTTTCATATTCGAAGTTTATTTTTATTCATATTTCATGTTTATTCCTAGAGTGTCGGCCAGTTCTAGGTAGTGTTGCTGGTTGTCAAATGCTTCAGCCAACCTAATTCTGTCCGTATTCTCCTCGAGCCGCCACCATAGTTGTGTATAAATGAATTGTATGCAGGCCCTTGGGAGCCGGGGGTGGTGCAGCACCCCCCCCCCCCCCCCCTAATAAGGCTAATTTTTGGAGTTAAAAGAGACCCCAAAATGATGAGGACCTTTTTAATTTTTTACTTGTCAGAAAATTGTGTGAATATCACAAAATCCTGGACCCGCCACTGGCTGTAGCAACCCACTTGCTCTTGCACTTAAAGCAACTTCATCGTTTGCCCCGGTCGCCATTCATAGATAAGCAACTGCATAGACACACACACATATATATTATTCATTTCTATATATATATATAGAGAGAGAGAGAGAAATATGAATAAAAACTACTGAAAAACAAAAAAATACACACGAAAAGAAAGAAAAAAAATCTGATCACAGACAACCCCCCCCCCCCCCCCCCCCTCCCCGTCAGAGGAATGAGAAAGTTCAATATAAGGCAAATATCCCATTTCAAGGTACATAAAGTTTGCATAATTTCTTCAAACAGATGCAGATTACAAAGAACATAATCAGTAGCGAAAAACACTGCCCAAATGCAAAAAAAAAATGTTTGCCTATTCGTGAATTTGATTTCCTTAACGTTCATCGGGGCGGTGCCGGTGCGAATTTGAATGCATTTTCAATTTGAACGCGCTTTTTACACGTTTCTGTGAGAAAATTATGAAATCGCATGCTTATGAAATTCAATTGAATGAACTAGTTGGCTTTTTGAATGTTGATCTCGGTGATCATTCGAATTCGCTCGAAATTGAATGATCGCATTGTTAAATCGGATGCAATTTTGACGAAATTGGGCGGGAAAACTAATAATAATATTAATAATAATAATAATAGTAATGATAATAATATTAATAATGATGATGACAATAATAATAAATAATAATACGTACTACGACGTGTTTCGATAACATTTTCACTCGATAGGAAGAAAAATAACTCCTAAACATTTTTTGTTCCTTTTTCAAAAGAAGTCATGATATTATCCCTTATTATTCAGATCTTTTTCACAAGGAGACAGACATAGCAAATATCTATAAATTTCGGAAGTCATTGTGGTACTCTTACAACAAACAGTCGCCAGGCATAAGACTCAAAACGGCAATTCTGTATTGAATTTGCAGCACTACAAAAGATTATATAAAATACAATAGGTAATTGCAGTCCGTATAGCCAGTTCATTTCATTATCGTGATGAAGCCTTATCAGTTGACCAAGCCTTTAAAAAATTGCAGACCGTACTTTAGGTGACGTGCAGTATTATCAAGACAAGTTTAAGCAAATAACTATCGTATCAATTATGTCAACGGAAATACGGAATAATGATTTATGTACATTTATATGAGCATGATTTAATTGACCCGAAAGTAGCAATGGAAATCATACTTACAGCAAGAAAACAAACTTTGTAGAATCCCTAATACAAGTACTAAGAACCGATTCATGCTGCTCAATTTCGTCGATAAAGGAAATCATGCAACTGAGCTGGAAAGTGTTTCAGAGCTGTTTAACCATGAAAACATCGTCACATGATCCTGACCACTTTCACACGAACCCCAACATGCTGAATTATATAGAATACATGTACCAGGAATGCAATAATGAATAAACCTTGTCATTGGCGTAGACAGGCCCTCATACCTGTGGGGTATGATTTCCCAGAAGGGCCAGATGTATATATATATACATATTTAATCTGTCAGTGGTTAAGGCATTGGCGTTAGCTAACGACCCGGGTTCGATTCCCGTCGGAGACATTTTTTCAACCTTTGCCAAAATTTCAAAAAGGGAGGACAGCTGTGGGGAACTTTGATTTAAGTTACGCAACCATTATTCTCTCATTTCCTTTCACATTGTATTTATTTCCACGAGAGTTGCCAAAGCTGTTGCATATGTTACGTCCTTACAATATATATCAGTGGCAAATCCAGGAGGAGGGGGGCACAGGGGGACTGGACCCCTTAACCTCTCCCCCCCCCCCCCCCCCCCCCCCCCACTAAGCGACTTTTCGAGAAGCTGGCAAGACCAAAGCAATACGGGTCTACCTTTTCCAAAAGTTGACAAACCTTCATGCCCCCCGGTCATGAAATCACGGATCCGCCACTATATATATATATATATATATATCCCTATTTCCTACTAGAGGGGGAATCCTAACAATGCGATTTATTCCGTCACAAAAGAAATTCGACGGGCGTTAAGGGGAATTATAACAATAGGCTGAGATAAAAGGATTCCCCTAAGGCTGCAAATAGAGTATTATATATCATATATATATATAAATATATATATATATATATCTTGTAAGACGTGCAAAAGCGAATGATGACACGAGACGTAGCTCTATGTCCGTTGCTAGTGCCAAGCTTTCGGCGTGGGCGCCTTTATCACGGCTGTGTTGATGCTGTGTTGTTGCTTGAGATATAATATTTCTACGATGACACAGTCAATGAGTACGAAGATTGTCAAACCTCTCACACATTTATATATATATATATATATATATCTTGTAAGACGTGCAAAAGCGAATGATGACACGAGACGTAGCTCTAAGTCCGTTGCTAGTGCCAAGCTTTCGGCGTGGGCGCCTTTATCACGGCTATAAAACAAGCAAATAATACAAAGTAATACGAACTAAATATAACATAATCAAAGGCACTGAAAGGTAACATAATAAAGTGAATAGGGTAATAGACAAATGAACGGTAACGGAAATACATAGAAACATATAACTATATACAGTATCTGAGTATACGTATGTAAGTATAATAATAATATAAGTTGACAGGTACCTGTGTTGATGTGGAAAGTTGGGTTTTTTCCTTAACATGGAGGGTTGGGTTTTGGCTTTAATGTAGAAAGCGGAGTATTCTTTGTATTCTTATGAAAGTCCCTGGGACTATTGGCCCTGGGCACCTCTGGTGATTAAGTAAGGAATGTAGACAATTTTATGATGCAGGTGTGACTATATAACTTGGGATGGGCTGTTAAATATTTTGAATAGCCCAAAGCGTGGGTTTTTACGTCTTTTGAGTAGAGAACCTCGGTACTTTAATGTCCTTACGTGTAGTGATGTAATCCTGCCTGTTAGCAGGGAAATAAGGGGGTGGCCATTCTGTTTCCTTTCCTTTGATTGGCTGACATTAATTATTCATAGCGCAATAATTTGTGGGGTGGGGTGAGTAGGTTTGATTGTAATACACGAGGTAGAGTGTTGCCAATTTGCGATGATGAAATGAGGAGGCGATAATTTATTGGCGCGGCGTGAGTACGCCCTATTCGCCTTGTACGTTGCGTCGCCTTTTACTGGAGACTTCTCATTGCACCGCAAATTGGCAATCTAGAATTATGCCTCGCATCAATGATTAGGAGAGAGTTACATTAGGGCTTCGCCATGTTGGAAATGATTCTCAATACTTTTTCTTGACGGTTAAGGCGGATTCAAGGTGCCCTTCTGCAACAGATATTTCGTGCCTTTCTTTTCTTCAATGTACCGTATATTCAAAGTATCATTACTTACGATGGAGCTGGGATATATTTGATGGACTTGGCGATTGGGTTTTTCAATAATGGTTGAGATTGGAGGGCTTGCAGTCGATGGTCCTTGGTACTAAGAGGTCCGAGGGACAGGTTTATCTTGGGGTTTTTTTGTCATGACGACAAAATAAATATCATCAACAACTACAACCAATCTGTGTCCGTCCTTTTTGTGGCCTAACCCACTTTCGAACTTACTACAAATGGCGCTGCGAGCAGGGTGGGTTATGGATTGATGGTCAACGGTGGCAGAGGACGAAGTTTTTTGGCAGAAACCCCACGATCAACGGCGGTAGGCGGCGTCCCCGGTTCTTGGCGTCGACCCCACGGTCAACGGTGGCAGAGGACGAGGTTTCTTGGCGGAAACCCCACAAGCAACGGCGGCAGACTGCGTCCCCGGTTCTTGGCGTCGACCCTACGGTCAACGGCGGCGAACGACGAGGAACTAGGCGATAGATGACGGCGGCCCCCCGGTGTTCGGCATCAGCTTCATGGACAGCCAACGGCGGTGTGAACTTTCTACAAGGCGGTGAAGCTGTAGTGATTGGCAACGGTGGACTTTCTTCGTATGGGCCGACGGTGTTGCCGAGGAACTGATGAAAGACTGGTGGATTGAGCATCATGGTGGTGGGTGAAGGACAATAGAAGATCCTATTAAAAAATTGTAGGATTGGTAAGAAAGGGTGTAGTTTAAGCAGGTTTCAAGCAGTAGGCGAGAGCTGAATGGCTAAACAGAAGAGATCCAGTGGTAGCGGAGCGGAGGATTGGATGAGCTGGTGGGCTGGTAGATTAAGAGTAGTTTTAAGAATAAGTTAAGCAGGCAGAGGACACAGATCTTTGGGCAGGATCTATGGGCAGACGGTCGACCAAGTGTAGTTTAAGAATTGTGTAATAACGATTATTTTCTTTCCATCTATCCACAGCCTTTGTAACGATGTCCGAGAGTAAAAAGATTTTGTAGAGATAATTCCTGTGAGCAATTTAAAAAGAATAAGGGGAAAATTAAAATCCAAAAGGAATTGAGTCGAGAATCGAGAATTTGTGCGACATTCTGTCTTTATTCTTCTAAAAAAAAAGTATTTCTTCCATAAAAAAAAAAAAAATAAATAAAAACATTTTGAAATTGATAGGTGTGAAACCGCAGGTTAAGATTGGCATGGCTTATAAAGGAGAAATTCAATACTTATCGAGCAATAAAGCTATCCTATTATTGGTGGTTGGCAAATTTTCTTTCCTCTGGTTGGCTTGCATTGCTAGATTTGTTCTATATATCCTTCTTGGCTCTTGCATTTGAAAAGACTTAGGGCATTTTGAATAGCTGTCTGAATTTATCGTGAGTGGGTAGTGTTAGCCATGGCGGAAATGTCGGAGATGATAGCGACATTGACTGGGGTGCTGAAGGGTTTGTCGGTGCAACACACGCCCCAGCTACCCAAGCTAAAGCAGCAGAAGTTTAAGGGGCCTCCCAAACACCCAGGGGACCCCTCGCTCAAGGAGTGGTTGGACGAGTTTGAGTCATATGCACATTGCTATCATCTGACCGGTAGCAACAAGGCCCAGGCTTTGATTGACCACCTGGGCGGGGTAGCAAAGGAAGAGATTCTGTGCAGGGATGACAGCGTCAGGGTAGACTTTGATCAGTTGGTAGCGGTATTAAGGTCCCAGTTTGCTCCGGTAGAGTCTTTACAGTCCCTGAGTGCGAGCTTCCATGCCTGCACCCAAAAGGATGGTGAGGCACTTGCGGATTTTAGCCGCAACTTGATGCGGTTATATGGTCGAATGGAGCAGGCGGCTCCTTCGGAAGATGAGAAGAAAGCTCTCCAGGCTCTGCGAGATACCTCTTTAAAGGAAGGGCTTGTGAGAGGGGCTAAAGAGGCATGGGTCCGCCGTGAACTGCGGAGAATTGAAATGTCAATGAAAAGTCGCTCCTTTATGGAGATGAGGACTGAGGTGTTGGATTTTTTCCGAGATCAGGAGTCCACTCGCAAAGTCAGTGCTAGAGAGATAGCGTTGGATAGTCCCGATCCTGTGGTGGGGGCTATCAGGTGTGATAGGGATGTGGCCCCGGTCAGTAAAGAGATAGACGAGTTGCGTGGTAATTTGAGTCAGCTTACTAGGCAAATCATGGCTTTAACCGAGTCCGTTGAGGAATTAAAATTTAAGGGTGCTAGCGATACTCCGAAGAAGGCTCCGAGGAAAGAAATAGTATGTTACAATTGTGGGAAGAAGGGACATGTGCGACCTAAATGCACCGAGCCTCCTTTGTGCTACAAATGCAAAGGCAGGGGTCACATTAGTAAGGATTGTGTCATTGGGGTTATTCCAGTAGATAGTGCGTATCCGGGTAGCCCAGTAAAGGGGGATGAGTTTTCAGAGAAGTTGGTATCTCCCAGCCCCAGGGGCAAGATTAGTTTCAAGGGAGTGGAGATTGGTTGTATTTACGACACCGGGGCGGAGACCTCTATAATTCCCTCTTCAATTTTTAATGCTCAACTCAGAAATATTGATGGGGGATTACAAGAATTGGATGGTTTTTTTTTAATGTGGTAGGAGTGGGAGGAGTTGAGATCCGGTAGGGGGTAACGTTGAGCTACCCATTACTATTTTAGGTCGGGAATTGCTAGGCAATTTTTGGTGACTCGTGACTCTGTCTCTCGGCCAGCTCGTGCTGATTTCCCGATCCTGGTGGGATGTAATATAATATATAGGTTGCCTTCTGATTTGAGAGAGATGGTTCTCTGTCGACCTTTTACGGTCAAGGAAAAGAGTAACCCTGGAGAGAAGGTTAGCAGCCTGTCACACCTTAGTGTGAATGCAGAGGAGGTGCTGCCACCCCTCTCAGTTTGCAGAGTGATGTGTGACATCAAACCAGAGGTAATTGGCCAGGAAGTTTTGGTGAAGGACTGCTTACCTGGTTTGGGTGCCGTTTGCACAGTTGAGGGTTCTCAGCGGATTGATGGAGATTCAGTTGAAGTGTTATTACAGAATCGTTCGGAGTTTGAGGTGTATATTCCTCCCTGTACCCAGGTGGCTGAAGCTCGATCTGTGGAGAGGAAGCAAGAGGTCCATGTAGAGCTTCAGGAAGAGGGGAATTTGTTGGTGTCAGTGTATGACATAGTCATTGATCCGACCTTTCAAAGTGAAGAGGCCCCGTCTAAAGTGTCTAGTTCAGACCTTCCAACGGGAGTAAAGCTGGAAGATTTGTCGAATAAAGAAAAGAAAAGGATGTCAGAATTACTGACAAAGCACAAAGATGTGTTTTCTGAGGCTCATTTGACCTAGGCGAATGTGTGGTAGTGCCACATGAAATTCATGTGACAGATGGAGCACCGATAAGGTTGCCCTACCGGCGTTTGCCTCCCTCTCAAGTTGGTGAGATCAAACAGATGTTGCAGGAAATGTTGGAGCAAGGTATCATTCGACAGTCTAAGAGTCCGTTTGCTAGCCCAATCGTAGTAGTCAAAAAGAAAGACGGATCTTTCCGTCTATGTATCGACTATCGGCTTTTGAATGCTAGAACGGTGAAGGATTCCTTTCCTCTCCCCCGCATTGACGAGGCATTAGAAGCTTTATCAGGTGCTCGTTATTTCTCTACCATGGATTTGGCGCATGGGTATTTTCAGGTCGTGATGAATGAAAATTCGATTGAAAAGACGGCTTTCAGAGTCCCATGGGGGTTGTACGAATTCTTGAGAATGCCTCAGGGCCTTTGCAATAGTCCCTCTACTTTTCAACGGACGATGGAGTATGTTCTGGGTGATCTCCATTTGACAGAGGTTTTGTTGTATCTTGATGATATTCTGGTGTTCTCTAACACTTTGGATGAGCATGTTGCTCGGCTAGATAGAGTATTCACCAGATTGAAGTCCAATGGACTGAAGGTAAAAGGAAAGAAGTGTTCCTTCCTGAAGAAGTCAGTCAAATACTTAGGGCATAATGTATCAGAGGAGGGGATAGCGGTGGATGAAGAGAAAGTAGATAAAGTCCGATCTTGGCCTACTCCCCAGAATGGGAGGGAGGTGAGTTCTTTTGTGGGACTGGGGTCCTATTTCAGGAGGTTCATCCCAGATTTCTCCAAGATTGCTAAACCACTGCACGAGGTGGCAGCAAAGAAAAATCAGATTTCGCAACCGACTTTTGTCTGGGGGGAAGCACAAGAGTGTGCTTTCCAAACTATCAAGGCTGCCTTAGTGCAGGCCCCAGTATTGGCTTATCCTAGATTTGAGGAAAGTTTCATTATTGAAGTTGATGCATGTGGGGAAGGCATTGGTGCCTGTCTCTCCCAATTGGACGAGAAAGGGAAACCTCACCCCATAGCTTACGCCAGTCGAACACTCAGGGGTGCAGAGAAAAACTATGCGGGGCTGTCTAGCTTTAAGTTGGAGTTACTTGCCCTTAAGTGGGCCGTGGTCGACAAGTTTGGGTCTTATATCCTAAACCAGCATTGTGATGTTTTCACGGACCACAACCCATTGGTACATTTGAAAAGTGCCAAATTGGGAGCCACGGAAACCAGATGGGTGGCACAGCTAGCCCCATATGACATTGACGTGAAATATAAGCCAGGTCGGGTCAATAAGGTGGCTGATGCATTAAGTAGAAGACCGAATAGAGTCAATAAGGTCGAGGTCATGGTAAATGAGGTCACTGGTTCTACTCCCATTCCAGCCACGCAGAAGAGGAAAGATAAGGGTTTGCCCTTGAATGTTTCTGGAAATGATGGTGTGCCATCTATGCTACCCTCTTATAGTTTTGAGGACTTAGTACAATTGCAGGATGGAGATCCTTCCCTTAAAGAGTTGAGATGCTTAAGGAGGAGGGGTTGGAAACGTGGCGAGGCACTGGACACTAAATCGGCAGATTTGGTGAGATCCTGGTTGCGAGAGTGGCCCCAATATGTGGAGCATGCAGGTGTTCTGTATCGGCAAATTGTGGATTCTATTCAGGGAAATTTGTTGCAACTGCTGGTCCCTAAGTCATTAAGGGAAACTGTGTTAGAATTGGTGCATGATCGTTGGGGGCATCAGGGGGTAGAGCGGACCCTGAGCCTCCTGAAAGGTCGGTGTTTTTGGCCGGGTATGAGTCGCTCCGTCAGGGAGCATATCAAGAATTGTTACAGGTGTGTTACTTCTAAACCTTTTCTTCCTTCCATACACTTGGCTCCACGACATTTGGTAACTTTTCAGCCTCAGGAGATACTTGCTGTAGACTTTCTCAAATTAGATAAAGGGCATCAGGGTTATGAGGACGTGTTAGTCCTCACTGATGTCTTCAGCAAGTATTCTCAAGCCATCCCCTGTCGGGACCAGTCTGCAAAGACTGTAGCAAGAATGTTGAACGATGAGTGGTTTGCACATTACGGTATCCCAAGAAGGATCCATTCGGATCAGGGAAGATCATTTGAAAACGCATTGGTTGCAGAATTGTGCCTTCTTCTGGACATTCAGAAATCGCGTACTACGGCGTACTACCCACAAGGTAATGGTCAGTGCGAGCGATTCAACCGTACATTGTGCGGTTTGTTAAGATCTTTGGAACCCAAAGAAAGGAGGAGGTGGCCAGAATTAATTAGACATATTGTGTTTATGTATAATTCTACCCCTCATAGGGTCTCGAAGGTCTCTCCATATTTTTTGATGTTTGGCCGGGAGCCAGCCTTGCCTATAGATCGGTTATTGAGTAAGTTACCCCTATCTTGTGAGGAAGATTTGGTGGAGAGACAACGCAAACTGATGAAGAGGGCTTATCAAATTGTGTCGGACCGACAAAAGGCAGCAGCTTTGAAGGAGGAGAGTAGACAGAAAACTAGAGAAGCCCCGAAAATAGAAATGGGTGATAGAGTGCTACTTCACCGTGATGCTTTTACCTCTCGCCATAAGTTGGTGAATAAGTTCGAGGACATTTCTTATGTGGTGGTAGCATGTAATGAAGAAAAAGACCTATTTGAAATTCGCCCTGCAGTGGGTGGGATTTCCAAGTGGGTGAATCGAAGGCGTATTGTCTCAGACCCTCGGCAGGTAGTGGAAACTTTGAATGAAGTATTCCCGGATGTCATCGCTATGGACGATGAGGCGAGCCGTTCTGACAGCTCGGAGGAAAGTGATAGCGACGAGGAAGAGATAGCTCTTCAGGTCCAACTGGAGTTGCCAGAAATGGTAGCTCAAGCCCCCAAAGTGATACGTCGGTCGACTAGGACAACTAGAGGTGTAAACCGAAACCCTCACAGGCTACCAACGTCTGCCATTTCCGGCCTACCTAGTAGTGAGAGTTGAAGTAATAGTCTTTTTGAGTTATTTTGTTTAAGTGAAAAGTTAGTCAGTATTCAAGATTATTGAATCCTTTTTGGACTTGAATTTAATTTAATGCACTTCGTGCATATCTTTTTCCCTTTAGGATACTATTTATACCTTTAGGATATTTAGAGGGTTTGGTGTTTTCTTCCCGTTGGGTATACAAATTTTTTTTTTTGCTCTCGGCCAAGACGGCTGATAAAGAAAGAATATGTACATTAAGTTCAAATTGGTCGATTGTCGTCCGAAAAAAACCCAGGATCAACTGTACTCGGATCTCCTTTAAACATTGAAGATCATTATATTGGTTGAATTATAAAGACGACTTAATTCTTTTGGATCTTTACTCCGATTTGGTTTCCCCTTATTCTTTTTGGATAAGGGGAGAGTTTCATAATTATTCATCTCCTATGTCGAATCAGTGGAGGAGATTTTCTTTAACATATGATGTGTAATAAAAGTAAAAAAATATATAAAGAAGTAGAGATGTAGAGAGTTGCATTTTAGTATATATAATGGAATTGTAATCTGGTGTATATTATACAAGTCATTTTGCTATCTCACTCCTGTAGCCTGCAATGAAAATGAAAAGAGAAAATAATGTTTATGGGCAATGACAACCTATCAATAGACATCACCGGATTCAAGCTGCCGGTTACCAACATGACAGCCGTTTGCTTTCACATATCCAATAGCTTTCACCAATCCCATGTAAAGCAAAATTATAGTCGGGTCGACTATATTTTGGGAGGGGGATTTGTGGAAAGTTGGGTTTTTTCCTTAACATGGAGGGTTGGGTTTTGGCTTTAATGTAGAAAGCGGAGTATTCTTTGTATTCTTATGAAAGTCCCTGGGACTATTGGCCCTGGGCACCTCTGGTGATTAAGTAAGGAATGTAGACAATTTTATGATGCAGGTGTGACTATATAACTTGGGATGGGCTGTTAAATATTTTGAATAGCCCAAAGCGTGGGTTTTTACGTCTTTTGAGTAGAGAACCTCGGTACTTTAATGTCCTTACGTGTAGTGATGTAATCCTGCCTGTTAGCAGGGAAATAGGGGGTGGCCATTCTGTTTCCTTTCCTTTGATTGGCTGACATTAATTATTCATAGCGCAATAATTTGTGGGGTGGGGTGAGTAGGTTTGATTGTAATACACGAGGTAGAGTGTTGCCAATTTGCGATGATGAAATGAGGAGGCGATAATTTATTGGCGCGGCGTGAGTACGCCCTATTCGCCTTGAACGTTGCGTCGCCTTTTACTGGAGACTTCTCATTGCACCGCAAATTGGCAATCTAGAATTATGCCTCGCATCAATGATTAGGAGAGAGTTACATTAGGGCTTCGCCATGTTGGAAATGATTCTCAATACTTTTTCTTGACGGTTAAGGCGGATTCAAGGTGCCCTTCTGCAACAGATATTTCGTGCCTTTCTTTTCTTCAATGTACCGTATATTCAAAGTATCATTACTTACGATGGAGCTGGGATATATTTGATGGACTTGGCGATTGGGTTTTTCAATAATGGTTGAGATTGGAGGGCTTGCAGTCGATGGTCCTTGTACTAAGAGGTCCGAGGGACAGGTTTATCTTGGGGTTTTTTTGTCATGACGACAAAATAAATATCATCAACAACTACAACCAATCTGTGTCCGTCCTTTTTGTGGCCTAACCCACTTTCGAACTTACTACATTGATGTTATGTTGTTGCTTGAGATAGTGTGGGGACTGAGGGCTGGGTTTGGATTTAGTGGGAAGAGGATTAGTGGGTATAGGTATTGTGCGGGGTACCTGAGGCTTGACCGGGTATGGGGCTACTAGGAGTGTGTGTTGCGGAGGGGGGGGGGGGGGGGGGGGGGGGGGGGGGGGGGGGGGGGGGGGGGGGGG